>CM067352.1:8279643-8364643 GCA_034190875.2 Urechis unicinctus | reverse complement strand
GATCCCACTCGTCTTCCGACTTCATGCCCTGTAACTTACAATGTTGTGTGGTGGACTATGACACTAGCCACTAGGATAGCTAGTGTCATAGTCCATCATACCAAAATCCTGGTTGTAGCGCGGTGTGGTAGGGGGGGGGGAGCTTGTACTATTTTGTTCAAAGGCTGTAGATTGATATTTTGCATTTTACATTGAATTATATACTTCCATCAGTAATGTTACCCTTAACCTACATTTTACAGTACTTTTATTGGACATGATTATAGCATGATCTGCTAGTATTATATATCATTCCAATACACTAAAACATGAGTTCTTTATTACATTCCTATAAGTTTAATTGTATGTTACATGATAGTTCAGTCATGGACAATGTCAAACTTCTGACATCAATTAGTCAGGAAAGTGATCCTTTTAATTTCAATAGAAGTTTTCAAAAAAAATGTTCAATGCTTGTAATCCAATTCTTTAATAGAACAATCACCTCATTTGAATCTATCAGATGTAGGCTATTAATGCCATGATAATTGGTAAGTTAGTCTTAAAATCTGTGCATCTGGTCTAGTTTTGATGGTGGTATTAAGCATATTTGAAACCCAAAATCACTCGAGGCCTTTTCAGGACAGTGCAGTTCCCAAGATGTAACAAACTGACTGGTTATGTATGACTTGGATGGTCCCTTGAATTAGTTTCCATCCCGGACATGTTGCATGCCACTTATAAGGTAATATCTATGGACCATTACGCAGGAACCATTAATAGTTATGCTCCGCAGCACAGTTTTCCCCTGTCAATCTGTCTGCTTGTAAACTTTTGGTATCACATTTTTTAAATAATACAAGCTACTGTTATATTGATTGTCACTTACAAACAAAATATCAGCCCTTTGTGACCTTATTATTGAAAAATAATCTCTTAGCTATGCTAACCAAATAGGGAATACCAGTCTCAAATTAATCATGAACCACTCTTATATTGACCATTACTTACAAAGTAAATATCAGCTCTGCATGAGAGATTTACATAATGGGGAATAATTCTTGATGGCACATTTTCTTATAATACAAGCTAGCAACTCCTCATTGACCAAATCTTCCTGTATAACCTTTGACCCCTGGATTATTATTGAATAATATCCTGTGCCTATAAACCCAATGGGGTATTAAAAGTCTTGATGTCAAAAATTGTTATAAATTAAGCTAGTGATCTCAAATACTATCTCTTTGCTAACTAGAAATCAGATCTGTATGGTCCTTGACCTCGGCCAAACTGTTAGGATTATTATCAATTATACTGGTCAAGTGAACAATGGGGTTTATCAACTTTAACTTATAGCTTTTGACCTCTGACGTGCTAAAGCAAATTAAAATTTCTTGTTCCAGGAACAAAGTTGTTAATAGCTCATGGGTGTTTGGGTGAATCATTTCTAAAAAACTTAAATTATTTGGCTTAAATGCTAAAACTATTTGCAAAACTACTTGGCGATGGACTATTGAGTGGGTTTGGGGGTTATTGTTTAGCCCTGGTGTATCATTGAATACAATGTTATGCTATAAAAGCTATGATTAAATGCTGTCATAACTTATTAATACAAATCGTGCCAAAAGAGTTCAATAGCCATGGCCTTCTGTCTTTATTGTAAGGCAGTTAGATTGACTAAGTGTTTGCGATGACATTTTGCCTAGCAGCACTCATTTTATGGTATAAACTGCTTTAGCTACTGTTCTGGGTTTAATATTATGGACCCAGCATCTCAATTGATCATATTGGAGATTCATATCCGCTGTGGTGGTTTATCAGCCCTATTTAGGAAATTTATTTGTTCAAGATGGGCAACAGTATCAGCTGTCCAAACATCACAATTATGCTCATCTATCTCTACAAGATACCTCCTCATATCAAAGGGAGCATTGTTTTGCTTTAGGGCCACTAAGCTCTTGCTTAGTGAAAAGAAATATTCTGTAGTCTTATCATTTCATAACATTTGGTGGTTTGAGATAAATGTATAGTTAAAGATAAAAATTGTGAGGAGGTCATGTGGCTTCATCTACATTACTGTCAGTAATGTAGATGAAGCCACATGACCTCCTCACTATTCTACATAATGAGTTACATCTCAAATATTAAGGTCCATGTGCTAAACCACCATGGAAATTTATTTTCTTCTGCATGCATGTATATGGTACAACTTCGTCAATATTGTGGTTTCACCAGTTTTAGTGGCTTAACCAATATTGTGGCTTCGTCAATACTGTGGCATCACCAATACTGTGGCTTCACCAAAATTGTGGCTTCATCAATATTGTGGCTTCACCAATAACATAGCTTCACCCATACTGTGGCTTCACCAATATTTTGGCTTCACCAATGTTGTGGCTTCATCAATGTTATCGCTTCATAATTTTTTGGGATTCACCAATGTTGTGGCTTCACCAGTGTTTTGGCTTCATCAATATTGTGGCTTCTTCAATATCGTGGCTTCACACATACTGTGGCTTCACCAATATTGTGGCATCATCAATATTGTGGCTTCACCACTTTTGTGGCTTCACCAATGTTGCGGTCTCACCAGTGTTGTGGCTCTACCAATACTGTGGCTTCAGCAATATTGTGGCTTCATCAATATTGTGGCTTCACCAATAACATAGCTTCACCCATACTGTGGCTTCACTGTGGCTTCACGGTTCACCAATTTTGGCTTTTGGCTTCACCAATATTTTGGCTTCACCAGGTTTCAATTTGGCTTCATCAATATTGTGGCTTCACCAGGGCTTCAATATTGTGGCTTCATCAATATTGTGGCTTCACCAATACTGTGGCTTCACCAATATTGTGGCTTCATCAATATTGTGTCTTCACCACTTTTGTGGCTTCACCAATGTTGCGGCCTCACCAGTGTTGCGGCTCTACCAATACTGTGGCTACAGCAATATTGTGGCTTCATCAATATTGTGGCTTCACCAATAACATAGCTTCACCCATACTGTGGCTTCACAGTTCACCAATATTTTGGCTTCAACAATGTTGTGGCTTCATCAATGTTATCCCTTCATCAATATTTTGGCTTCACCAATGTTGTGGCTTCACCAGTATTGTAGCTTAACCAATATTTGGGCTTCACCAATGTTGTGGCTTCATCAGTGTTGTGGCTTTACCTATATTGTGACCTCACCATTAACGTGGCTTCACCAATACTGTGGCTTCACCAATGTTGTGGCTTCACCAATGTTGTGGCTTAACCAATATTGTGGTATCACCACTACTGTGGCTTTACCAAGACTGCGGCTTCACCAATGTTGTAGCTTCACGAGCGTTGTGGCTTAACCAATACTGTAGCTTCATCATGATTGTGCCTTCATCAATATTTTGGCTTCACCAATGTTGTGGCTTAAACAATACTGTGGCTTCACCAATATTGTGGCCTCATCAATACTGGTTTTATCAATATCTTGGCTTCACCAATGTTGTGGCTTTACCAGTGTTGTGACTTCAGCAATATTTTGGCCTCAGAAATATTGTGGCTTCACCAATACTGTGGCTTCACCAATATTGTGGCTTCATCAATATTGTGACTTTACCAATATTGTGGCTTAAACAATGCTGTGGCTTCGCCAATATTGTGGCCTTACCAATACTGTGGTTTTATTAATATTTTGGCTCCAACAATGTTGTGGCTTTACCAGTGTTGTGACTTCACCAGTATTTTGGCTTCACCAATACTGTGGCTTCACCAATATTGTAGCTTCACCAATTTTGTGACTTTGTCAATGTTGTGGCTTCATCAATGTTGTGGCTTCATCAATGTTTTGGCTTCACTTGTTTATCATATTTCATTGAGATATATCAACCACTGGTGCTTAAAAAGACATGTTATGTCTAAATGTAATTTTTGTTAAAACCATCAGAATGACCAAAATGACCGAAACAATGAGTATTATCTGTATTTGTTGTGTGTGAGTATGGCTTCAACAGTCTGTTTAAGTAGATGTTTTTTATCAGAATTTCTGTTTACACAGTATGACTGTTAGGCTCCACTTGGTCCTGATTTATGGTCTTGCAGTTTTGATGTATGCACCTGTGTATAGTGTCTCATTGTTGTACACTTAATCTGCTCTGTATTTATCTGCAATTCATATCACCTCCTCATCACCAGCCCAGCATGACACAGACCTGCGGTTCTTTTTTATTACCAGCCAGTCGTTACACTGACCTGGGGTTCTTGTCACCAGCCCAGTATGTCACTGACCTGGGGTTCTCCTAACATAGCATCTTTTTTGTTTGGAGGGGTAGAATTTCTTGAGGCCAGTTAACATCTAAAACGGTCACCAGGACAGGTCAGGATGGGTTGCCATTTTAGTTAACTTCCAGCCCTGTTACTGATGACTGAACTAAGCTCTCTGGGCTGTAGACTTATTCTGAACATCTGGCTTTGTCACATAATCATCTCCACTATATACTGATTTTCAGATGTGCACAATTGTAAATGTGACCTCAGGTTAAGGGTAAAGAGAGCTGGCTTATGTGGATGAGACACCATTTTATCGGTGGTTAAGTGACAGATGGAAGTGCACCATAGCCAACCCAGGGGAGCAGTCAAGCATTGAATTCTAGTATATTTATCAATGCTATGCTCCATAGCAACCTTCCTGGTGGTCACTAGTCAATGCCTGTGATCTCGATACCCAGAAAGAGAATGTTAAAGTTGCCATCAGTGGTCAATGAATGAAGGTAACATTAATTATTGATGGGTGGGCGGTTTGTTATTGGTTATATAATTGCAGTTTAAGTGCATATTGATAAGATCAGGCTTACAATGTGTTTTACCAATATTCTATTAGTTTATATTCAAATGTAGATTCAGTTTCTGCCACATGAGAGAGATTAGTTTTTACTTCCTTTACTTAAGAACAAGAGATTGATTCATGTGACATGATGTATTGATGATCAACCTTATCAGGTTGGTAAGAATTAATGTTGTGTAATGTTTTACACTGACTTCCTTTAGTTGTTATGATATAAGACTGATAGGCAGTTTGACAAGTTAACTTTGTGTGTGTAACAGAATGTGAAACTATAGCTGGGGCACAGAAGGTGAATCATCTTTTGCTGAATCATGTGGACAAGCTGTTGTATGGATTCACCAATTGTTTTCTAATGGAAACCCACAAAGACTGGACCTCTTGAAAGTTTATTACTGATAGTGCAACATAAGGCGCTGTTGTCGAAGTTCCTGCTGATCATGTTCAAATTTATCTGTAGATATGCTTTGCTTGATAATGATATCCTGATAATTGATTTCCTTATTTTGTTAACCCTTATGAGGTCAATACATTCAGTCCATTAAGTCAATGTATTCAGCTGAATCAACTCTGAATGCCTATATTGTGGATACATTTTTTTGTAGAATTTAAGTGACCCTAGATAGGCAAGTGAACAGCAATCAAAGTTTAATAATCAACAAAACAAATTCATCTTCTGCCTGGTCCTGACCTTAACACATTCTTCAGCACATTGCCTGCAGATGCTGCTTTTTTTATTTTATTTTGTAACTACATGTTATTATGTGGCAAACTGAATAAAGGTGATATATTTAAAACTTAAAGATTGTTTAATCCATGTTTTAATCATGGCGTCCTGAGGGGATTTATATCATTCACACTGAAAGATGGGATTCACCAATGTTGTGGCTTCACCAGTGTTTTGGCTTCATCCAAAAAACCTCCAGTTTACCGTTTGTCGTCCACAACCTTCGGGGTTATGACTTGATATGAGCCACCTCTTGATGCAGGCCATCCCCAACAACATGCATCAGTATATTTTACTGTCCCTAGGACAGTCACAGTGTAATGACACTGCTCAGTTCCTCTCGGCATCGCTCGACGAGCTAGTTGCGGCAAACAAACCTGAAACCTTCGCTGTTCCTCCAAAGTATGAGCAACACGAATAAACGAGGCAGCTGCTCTTGTGAAAATGTGTCTATCTTTACGAGTTCATGGATCGTTGGGAGAGGTTTGAGGCGGTGCTACCATCAATGCAGGAGTGCAATAGCCAGCTGTCGGGGCAAGCACGCCCCATGATTATGTAACACGATTGAGTGTCACAACATGGGTGACTATAACAGATGTACTGCTCCTGGCACACGTGTTTCACATCTTCCGCTAAACTTGCCACAAACAATATGGACTAGACCCGGCCCATTACTACGTTAATCTAGGACTGTCACAAGACGCTCCCCGCTGACCGACTGTGACTCGCACCTATTCATTGACAAGGGACTACGTGGAGGGCTCCACATAACTTGCTGCCAATTCTGTTAATGCTTCCAGTACTTCCCTTTCATTAGTCGCAGGTGCTATAGTTGACTGGTTGCATGCAAAGAGTCGTGCGATCCATTGCTTTGTATTACAGCACCAGTACTCCCAATGATGTATGAAACTAAACTACTTAGCTGGGCTGTAGGCGACCAGGCCAATCTCAGGCATGCCCAGGATAATAAAGCTCACCTTACGTACCTTTTGGTCATCTGAGGGTAAATAGAAGACTAAAAGTTGGGAACCCGGGTTCAGTGTCGTGACGGATTTGCCTGTAAACGAGAGAGTACTCACGCATTGCATCGTTGAGCTCCTAGAAAGTGCGCTTTGCATGGAGCTGTTCATTGATGGAGTCAAGCCGCTTCGTGACCCATGCCGCCTGTACATACGTTTATGTTCCGCGTCCAATTTGCGTTATTAAGGGCAACGCACTAGATGGGCGACACCAAATGAGCAATGTTAACGTGTATCGTAATATTATCTCGGCTTCACGTCAACAAGCAACACGAACGAGTGGTGAATGACATGCTGACATCGTTTTATGGCAGAAACATTGCAGAACTCTGCAATTTCTGAACATAGCTAACCAACTATAGCCACTTAGGCCTTGCAAAGGTGAGGTATCATAGTATTTATATCGGGATTAGTTTACAAATGTCTTATCTTGCATATATTAATTATCATACTGCTAGTAGCTTTTAGAGAACGTAAAGTTCTGACGAATTTTGCCCCACGAGGTTTTGGCAATTTTTCATAATGATTTAAAATGCAACACAATTGTGGCCTTGCTGATGTTGTTCGGGTCGCGCTACATACAAATAAGGTCTCATAGCGGGAGCGTGTATTCGTTTGCAGGTGAGAATCAATATCTGTCTGAGGCACCAACATTCGGTGGGACAAGAGGCACTCTTATTGTACCCCTTATATTTATCTAAAAGCCCGGTTTAAGGGTTTAAGTAATCAGATTAGTGCAGTAGACTACTATGGTAATTTAATGCTGTACCATAATGGATCATTCTAAATAAATACTTAATCTGAACTGAAAGGTTCAGCTTGTTATCTGACTGAACATGTTTTGACGTATCTGGCACGTCAACACGAATTGTCGTGGACGCTGGGTGACATGACAACATCGGTTATCCATCACATCAAACGGATATATATAGTCCTTCAATTTGAGGCAAGTATGTTTTTAAGCATGATGATTGACAGTCAAGTCAAACAATATGTTCTTCGTTTAGATAACAATAATATATATTGCTTTCATGATGCTCAAGAAAATACTATCGATATAAGACACCTACGGTGCTTGACTGACATGCACAAACGTATCACACACATCGTAATTGGAGAGTGTTGTATATGCATAACTATTACTTGTTTGAATATGAATATACGCATTGCAGAAACTATTTGTGAATCGTCAGTTATTTTAAAACCAATGTATTGAGAAGAGAGAATAAGCCCCACTTTAGGGTCATGTTTTGCCCCTAGAAACATAACGTACTGATGCGATTGTTTTGCAAGGTATCGTACGTATTTATTAGACGATGACAAAGCAAGTCAGCGCAAAATTCTCAGTCCGGACCTGAATAAATGTGAATGCGTGAAATCGTCAACAATCTGAGCTAAGGCTTTGAACCTACTCACTGACTTTGATTTATCCTTACCAACTAAAGGTTACTTAAGTCTGATAATGCGTGAATATAATTCAACGACGTCCGGGCAACATATATACAGCTAGCTTAGCTGCATAGCAAATGGTAAGATGATACTATTAAAATAAAGATGTACGAAAGGTTCTAGCTCTCGAAACTGATTCATCGTTGTGGTAAGCAAGGGGTAACCTTGTTGTTTTATGCCAAATGGAAAAAAAACAATTTGGCTTTGCACAGGACCAAAACTTGCATCATCTGGGAAGTGTTTAGGACCTATTGTAACGGTCCTGCACAATAACATAATTGCAATTCACAAATGCATCCTTTTGCATGGTTATTGACGCCGCTGCAGTTATACTGTGACCACTAGTCTATATAAGCCTAACGTGGTTAATAATCCGGCTGCACCAGGTGACCCCTGAAATACAACTTTATAACCGTCTCTAAGTGTATAATGAAGCTTATTATTTGTGACATAATGAGCTCATTTATCTGCGGTGACGCTTAATGCAATAGTACTTTTTAGTCACTGCTGATTTTGAGAGTATTTACTTTAAGCAAATCGGCAACTGGGCGTTTTCACTTGGTAATTAGCATGAATTTGCGCAGCATTCTTTGACATATTACTAAATTATGCAATACTATCTTCCTTGGGCATTTGAAATAGTAAGCCCACTTCTAATTGATCATCATAAATCAATACTCGCAAATTGTCGCAAAGTCTGTACAAACCTGCCTCATACTACGCTGTGTATTGATGTATCAGATTCGCAAGAACGTATTCAAAGGTTTGACTAGCTTACGTTTGTACCATATATGAACAACTGTAAGCATAACTACTTTGCTAGAATTGAACGATCGTATTGATGTTCATGACAATTAAACCCGTATACCCAACATTTCAAACGGAAGAAGAGATAATTCATCTCTATGCCGTCGTTATTTTAACCAACCACACCAAATAATCAGACACTTACGTAGCGCTTGTATGCTTTTCAACGCATATCACATCCTACACATCACTATGGCTTTTTCAGAAATAACGCAATCGTGTGGATCCGATTACGTGCTGACAATGACTGAACCATTTTATTATTTTCATGAGATAATCGATATCACGCGTGGTAGTTATCGCCAACCTAACATTTGTTCACGGTACCTGAATGTGTTCAATGGATCACGTTATACGTAGGGTATTCTACGTTCATCCATGATAGGATGTGTTGATATTAAATAATCAGCTACATGGCATTGCGAAATACGCATTGTTAACAATATGCTTAATGTCATGCCCATTCACGCAATCAAGCTTCTCAAATCTAAATAAACTGCGAAGCAGTCGTTGCGTGGGTTCAATCATAGCGAGCTAATCCAATAATGTGCATAACAGCTTATTGCTAACTGCATTACATGCGCGGAAAACCGATGGAGACAACAATTTGTTAATGATCGTTTAAATATTCCTGTAAGCGTTAGTACAAGTGGTGCATGGCATCATTAAAGAGCAAACTGCACGTGCTATTTATTTATTAGTTGCTGCTCATGTTTTGCCCAGCACAGATATTGATAAGCTCGGCACGCCGTTTGGTATTTCACATTTCAATAGTAAAATAATTTTTACCATCAATTTGCTAGTTTTATACATTTTAATTTTTCATAATCATTTCCTTTTTAACTATAGTGTAGACTCACGAAAACCTATCTGCTGCCAGGATTGATGCCTTTTTTACTTCGCCTGAACACCTCCCCCATTACCACCTGTCCGCTTACGACATATTTCTGGGTTAGAGTGGTTATTGTTGTGGATCCGCCTCCCTTGTTATACGGTTTGCCTTCGCATTTAGCAGTTTGTGGCCTGCCATATTTGTAGTATCATCCAATCATACGCAAACCGCATCATCATATTTTTTCGTCATTGCAACTTATTTTAAGTTTTAAAATAATGCATCTTCAACTTATCTAGTGATACTTCGCCTGCTTAGGAATGCATACGTCATATCTGGATTCATATGTGGATGCTTCATACCGAATTCAGCTCCAGACCCCCGCATTTCATTACCACTGCTTTCAACAACACCATTATCCTCATTAAGCATTACATTTTCATCCAAAACTTTCCAATGCTGCTGGAAAAAGATATTTGCTACTTGCACAATTAGTCTGCTAAGATCGCCGGATGAAAGTAGGAAATCTGAAAAGCAATGTACGTTGCATCGCATGATATCTTCATTGAAAGTTTAATTTCCCCTTTTGGTTTTCACCTGTAACAATTCTGATTTACCAGTCTGAGAAGTAGTTGTAGATCGTAGTTTTCTGTGACAATTTGTAGTTGTTGCTTGCTCTCTTTGTTGTTTACAATGCATTACGATTTTCGTAGGTCGATCTGATTTGTAAATTTTTCATTCTGCACATCGTGTGAAATCAATGTATTCCATAAGTGAACTGGTGTCGGCCTCACCTAGAAATCGTCACCTTTGTACGCTTTCGTATGCTCATAGATTTGATTTTTAAATGGGTTTCCGCCAATGATTGTGCTTACAAATTATCGCTTCGTAAATTATCAGTTTCCCTTTGAATATAAATTTTTAATGGTTTCACTCCCCGGAGATGTTTGTAAAATATAATTGGTGGAATACTGAATATTGTTGGGAGCCTGATATCATTTACCATTGGGGGGAAGTGAAAATGTCCACCCCTGAGTAGATATGCGTTTATAGCAAAACCAGCGGGAGCCTATATCTCCCTTGATCAGAGTAACAGAAGTTCTTTGAGAAGAAATATGAACGTACATTTCACCTAACTGTTACCACTATCAGTGTACATCAACTCATTTTGTCCTCGGTCATCAATGTGGAACAAACTCACACTCTAACCTCCAAGAGAAAAGCTCTAAGTTAGCTGCACAAGTCAGTACAACCATGCCTTGTTCACAACTTAGCCTCTCACAAAAGATGGTGACACAGGTTGGTAGGTGGAAACACAACCACCCCACAACCATCACAACTTAGCCTCTCACAAAAGATGGTGACACAGGTTGGTCATGGATTACTCAGCTTGTAGGCAAAGCATTTATTCATTGACAGTCTAAATGTATCTAAGCAGCAAGAGTTGATGAGCTTCGATAGAACTCTCTGAGTCCATCAATAATTCGGCCGTTATTTTTAACAAGTTAATAACTCGTATTGTATTCCATGCTAATATATTTGGTATGATTATCAACATGCGCCAAAATAAACAAATAACTCACAACCAAAAGATAGCTAACTAATGTGCAGGTGCAATCCTGTCGATATTGCAATACATTGGGAATACGTTCACTTCATTCAACATAGCGAGTTGTCATCGGTCGATGTCCACGCAAACATCCGTTGTTACACAATGAGGACTCGAGAGAGGGCTCATTGCTTGTGAATGGATTCTCAGATCAAATCCTAATAAAAGTACAAGTTTTCCGACTCTGATTTGTAACGATACTCTACCGTTTGTCACGAAATTTACCTAAACACCTCTAGTTTCGTCCTTTTGCTGTTTGAATGAATCCGTAATATAGAAACTCAGTTTAAACCATCGAACATTTTATCTTACACGCCGCTTCCCACGAGTCCTGGAAAGGCGCGCTCTATGTATGTAAACGTATACCACACCATGTTCATGAAACACTACATATATTTATTACCGCTGAGAACGCTGCAAAAGAAACAGACGTGATCTCCCTATCTCTTTGGCATATACACTTCATCACCAACTGGTTGTCATCTGAGCGACCAATAGTTGAGTTTACACAGTGACAGTTCATTATTGAGAACACATTTAAACAAGATAAGGCATATGAGTTGTTTATTCATGATCTAAATTACAATGAGATGTTTCCTATTTGGAATGAATATCCTCACAGTCCTGTTACTAGACATGGCTATTAATTTTGCATTTATCAGGAATTCATAGATATGCACTTTCTCCTTTATAGATTTCTGATGGCCGCAATCACCTATTCTACGATATTTTCACAAAAACTACCGATCTTATGTGTATGTAAGTAAAACAGTTTTGTCGAAAGTAGATTGATTAGGTCGTTCTTGTGATTTCATTCCCCGAACGTTGATGGGTATGTTGCAGCTTACTCTGCTCGCTACAATACGCATAATACTGATTGCGGCCGTAAAAGCCAAATATAGCCTCAATGGTTCATCGACATTAGTTTTTCATTGACAATAGCCAGCATCTGCTACACAGCTAAATATGGGTTACATAATCTGTGAAAATTTGATTGTAAAAGAGTCTAATATTACTTCAAACTATTTGTCCAATATTATTATAAGTGATGGTATTATTTGCTTATCTCAGCTTCATTATTCGCATTATCTTAAATTAGTACAGACAAAAGCCTGCTTATAAGCGTATGTAAACATAATTATCTCAAAGAGAATACAACTATCAACGTGTGAACCACTAGGAAAGATACCTAGCCACGGAACTGCTCGCTACAACAGTTGCGCGAGCAAACGGTGCCCATATCATAATATAGGTAAGAAATACTTACTAATGGAGTAGATAGAAATGGTTTATTCACTGCAGGGAGATATATTCGCCCCATCATATGTCCGGGCCATATTGAATTATTATATTCTATTCCAGATACTGGGGCTGTGAATCGTTTACTTACTGGTACTCACTAAAAACTGCTGCATCGTGTGTCTTGTAGAAGTTCTAACAATGATTTATAATATAGTAACGCACACAACAGCTGTCTTCTCCCATTTGTAAATGTATATATATCCTATTGGAGCAAATATTATGTACTGCAGAGCAGACAAAAAATGTTCGTGTAGTTAACATGTATCAGTTCGATTGAAGCAAATGACGAATGGGCAGGTCAAAGTTGAGAGCATAAGTGGCGTTGTTTTTCACATATGTATTGCATTTGACGCAATACGCGCACCGGCACCTATTAAACTATTCACAGAAGTTTTGGCAGCATGAAGAAATAACAAACTACTCTAAGCTTTAATGCAATAAAACAACCATGCATATTCATAACTATGCCATATGCTGATCAGCTTATCTATTGCATTGTCAATAGATTCAACCCGATGAGCTTGTGAGTGACAGTTCAATTTCCATGGTTGGGTCTACGATTATTCATAATTCGAAAAACGAGCCAAGGTTCGATATCCTTGCGGTTGGCGACGATCAATCCTCTGAAGAAGTAAAGAGAAGTAAGTAGTTAGTTAATTCTAAAGGGAATATGTACTTGCGATATCACTTGGCAATAGCGGACTTCTAACCCATACCTGATGTGTGTTACCAAACTCATAATGGTATCTCTCTATCGCTCAGCTGTTGTCGATGACTATCACCTAATCACATCCAATATGGAATATTGATCCTTCTGTGTCTCTAAACTCGCCTTTTGCTTATGTAGCAATTGCTGTCACATAATGCAAACACAAATTGAAATGCTCTTACAAAACAAGAAATTCCATAATTGTAAACATAACATGAGCGTCCATGTGCGAGAACTTTGCAGTATTACGTCTGAATTGTGTAAATTGAGACTCTTACTGGTCCCAAAGCAGATAATGTATTATTTATATTTGGTGCATCATTTCACTCGCACCAAGAACTGGAAATCAAAATACTGTTCTTAATATGATTACGAGATAACAAAAATATTACAAGACGTCGCAGTAGACAGCAGCATTGAACAAATGACAAGAACAATATTAATCCTTTGGTTTTTCCTCAATCATTTTCCTCAAAATGTGCAAAAATTACCTTCATTGCCAACCATGTCATCTTTGTCGTGCATAGCAAATATGCAATCATCGGTAAAAAAATCTTTGAGTTGATCTAATTCGCCCTCGTTGTGGATTTTCTCCCCAGAGCTCATCTTTTCTACTAATGAGTTACCAATCGCTGGTACGGTTGAAAATAAAACAATTACGAATGTGTTTGCACTTGTTAAGTTCTGCTTTTGTTGAATCATCACAAATACTTACTCGTGTCGCCAAGCATCTTGCAGTTGTTGCTAGAAGTCACAAGGCCAATAGCTAGCAAGCAGAAACACAGTATGTTCAGAGCCATAGTAAACCTGAAATACTCAAACGCTGGTGCTGTGGCCTGAACTGTTCCGTCTATTGGTTATTTATCCGTTTCTACGCGGCAGATGTTGATGTTGGTAACAATAAAGGCGCTTCTCACCGATGCTCAGTCAGTAAAATAACAATCAATACATCGCATATAACAACGGGGACTATACCACCGGGAGACTACTTGAAAATACTGAATACTATTACGTACGACACAAAGTATGCGACGTTTTGTACCTAGTGCTTTTAATATATATTTTATTACCCGCGTGATGCAGTTTGAGATAGAAATGTAATGGCTTTGTTTGTAATGCTTCTGCTATCTAAATCACCCAACGCAATGAATATTGGCGTTAAGCGTCTATGCAATATTGTGAGAACACACTGGTTGTGGGGCAATAACCCTCCTCGTCAAATTGGAAGTTGTGACGACTGGACTTCGTATGCAGAACCAGTGTTGGCAATTAAACACACAAACAGTACATAAATGTTGTGCACCACGTGCATCTGATGCTGCTTCTATATATTTATATGCGATAACACATGCAATACATGCTTCCTACAAAGGCATATCGTAATAAGCTCGTTGAATGTAGCGCGCAAAATAGTCTCTCATTATGCAATATTTAATTGCACGTTGGCTCTTAGGTTAGATTACCTTTGCCGTCCCTACTTTGATTTCTATGGCTTATCGTCACAATCAAAAGCTGCTTGTCTGACTTGTGAACTGTCGATAGCTTGCAAAGAGCTACATGTACCGCAGGCACAATACGAGTTAACATCGTGAAACAATGATTCATTTAGTGCATCCATTGCAGACTTCCTATAAGACACATTATGGTGAAGTGTTTCATATTTATCGTTAAAGACATTCCATATCTTGTCGTCGCCGTGCACGCCATTCATTACGCACGCGGTTGACTGATTTGCAATGTTTCTTCCCTTCCTCTTTTCAGCAATTGCGACCATCTCTTATAACCAGAGAAACTGACATTCTATCAGACGCTAGCTTATTTTGATTTCTAATCACGTACCGTGACGCAATTTTATAATCCCGTTTTGCTTTACACATGATGTCTTTAAAAACGCCAGTGGTGGGACACCCATTATCCACCCTAGGTCGACAACAAAATATTGATTTTGCTTCCAGCTTAGGTGTGCCTCTAAGCGTGCTAGATATTCCAGTTCCTCTAACCGGACGAGCCTTGCGGCCGAGTTTCCGTTTGTTCCACTTCTCTACAATCTCAAACTCTTCATCCTCATGTCGCGATCATGCTGCGGATCTGGGTCCATATACTTCTGGCAATGAATAGCCTTTTTTAGTAGTTAAAGCTGGCTCCGAAGTGGCAGTAACAGCAGCAGTGAAAGTTCTTGAAGCAGCTTTTACAATTGATGCCCCAGTAGTGGATATAGGTGCTGGTTATGAGGTCGGTTGGGTAACAGATGTAGCAATCACAGACATCGGCGCTTGTGTTTCCATATACTTCTGACAATGAATAGCCTTTTTTAGTAGTTATAGCTTATATAAATTCGGATGAAAGATCGCCTTACGTCCAATGAGAAATCATGAATCATTAAAAAAAGGTGTATCATGTTCTCGATTCAATGACCCAATAACTTGCCGACGGAAGTGACATGTCACTGAAACCATCATAGGGTATTGCGAGCGACAAACAAATTTCCTGCGTCCGTTTTCGTCATATTTCCATTACGGCCCCAGTGTCTAATATATAATCTACACTGTGGAATAAAATTGTGCTATTGGGTATGTATTAAGGTCGGTGGTAACACCTTCCTATTGTCTTAACCATCGCAGACGATCTTATTCGTTTCTTTTATCATTATCGTCAACAAAACATTGTAAAACACCGCTGCCCTGTGTCACGTTTTAGACTTAATTTGCAAACAAAGGGCAGCCTAACAATGACGTCATTGAGATGATGTCTAAGTCTAAATAGGTATGGGCAAATATATGACTAGGGCTGGCGGTGGCCAAAGTGGAGCCCGTTAGATGGGATCGATGCTAAGTGAGTAAAGCCTGGCGATTGATCAAAACCTGGGAAAGCAGCAGTTGTTAAATGGTGGGATTGAATTCAGCCACTTCATAACGACAGGTGCAAAGGCCTCGTTGTGGCGAATACAGCTTCACAGAAGACTACAAAGGGGTGGTGTTGAAACAGCACACCAAAGCCCAGGTATATGCTTCCTGGACGATCAATCGAATGCCAAGACGGTTGTTCCGCAGAAGATTTGACGTATAGCATGCCTGGTAACTGAACATATATTGTTGGGAAAGAAAATCTTAGACAATGTGGAAACGGTAACATTGCTGTTATATTGACGCATTAAGGTTGTAATCAAATGGGTCACGTTACGTATTAGAGGGAAGGTAAAGAAGTGAAAAGTTTAGGGGTGTGAACATAACGAGCGTCATTAAATCTTCTATGATCCCTTGTAATAACCGCTTTCTGTTATCTCAGCAGTATCACACGAGGCTGTTATGTAACTGCCCAGAGGACCATTCATAACAGGCTTAATTGGCAGGTCTTAATAAATCCTACCTGTCATAATGCAATAACACACATACGGACACACATATATATATATATTTCTTACGCAAAGCACACTAGGATGAGAGCGGCTTGTGGTCTGGAATCTCCATGATTTGCATATATGGTTAGCTGAACATTACACCTCAGTGGTTATGTGGCGTTTGTACACAAGTCTTTCTCTTTATTGTCGATTCTGATCGGCTGAAAAGAAATGTTTCTGATAAAACCAAATAAAGCTCAATATTCATTGGTCGATCTCATGCTTTTGTTCGAAAGGTATCGAACTAATTTTTACTAAGCTAGTTACCAAACAAGCCGCGAATTATCGGGTGGCTGTTTACTGCAAAGGGGACAAACGCGTCATGGGTGGCATATGTAAATTTATGTTTATTTATACATGCATATCCATTTATATATATATATAGATATGCCAGTATTTTGTACCTAGCTTTTTTTTAACAGGGCGGCGGTGAAAATGTAAATCAGCATCCGCAAATCAGACACTCAGCAACCTCGGATTAGTCCCCGGTTGCTTGAGACATGCCTTGAATTAGATAAGTAGATAGACAGATTTGATGTCAACGTGCTTCTGTATTTTATTTATTTGTTATGTATGCATATGTGATATATTGAGTACGTATATACGTGTTGTACCCGTATTAGTTGCTGAATCGATAGTTTCTTGCATTCTGTTGCATAACTTGTGTTCCATTGGTTGTGATAATTGGGAGGTTCGATTGCTATTATATGGCATTATATTGGTTCATTGGTAGTTTTAGCATTTTGACTTGGGTGAGGAGATTTTGAGAAAGCTGACTGGAGCGGATCAGATATCCATCTTATTGAACAGCAAGAGCTAGTATGAAGCCAAATGGGTTGCTTCATTATTCGTGGAGTATACTGTACCGTGTGTAGCGCATTGGATACGATGAGTATAACTATAGTAACCTGAGCTAAATTGCTTCCGCGACAACCGGTAGGAAAATACTGTTTAAAAGTACTAACGCGGACAGCTTGTCAGCCTGAAGAAATTTCGATGAAAAGGAAGGGTTACATATTCATCATCGACATATTACATATTCTTTAGCCGTTCGGCCGCCATCGGTCTGGTTTGTTTTCTTAACCTTATCTCGTGTATATTATGAGAGGAACGGTTTGTAGGAGAGTTTATATTGTGTTAGCATTGAACTATTGATGCCTAGGTGTCCAAATGTGTTTAAATATTCTAAACGTTTGGTAGAATTTCAGACGCAAACATTTATATGAATGCATGTCAGCTGTAGATATTTAATACGGAAATTTGCTGATTGAATGCGAGAAATATTAGCACCTTTCGTTTTGTACTCTTCAAGTCACAAACGTGTAACATTATCCAATTACCTAAGCCAACATTTTGTACTGGTGAAAGGATGCCTGAACATATGCGTTTCCTTAATGTCCATATTTCGCCAAATGCAAGCCAGTGAGTAACGAAATCCCTCTGAAACAACTTTGAACGAGAAAATTGCTACTACCAACAAGGGTATTTCTTAAAAGTATTGCAAAGGAATGAAGGAGTAAGGTGATGCTGACGACTTGCGTTTTGCAACAATGTTGAAGGTGTAGCTTCTTGAACAACATCATCACCAATTGTTGTAAGCTGCTACAGGTTTTGCAATATATAATAGCTACAGCAACATTGTTGAAGCATCAGTAATGTTTTAATGCTCTACTGCAAGCCCCAATTATCACATTCAAAAATATATCAACTTTTGCTAAATTGATTGACATTCATTTCTATTCGAATTGTCGTCCACTGACGGAGTAGCAGAAACGATATGTTTTTTATGCTTTCTATAGATGAGCACAATAAAGCAATCGGAACGTTTATATACCTCCATTTTACCGCTTACACAAAGCCTGGTACGTTGATTAATACAATTACGTGTCTCTAGGATTCATGATGATATACGCACATTTTCTGCAGGACCAATGTGATAAAAGCGGTAGCGAACAACTTTACATCATCAGTGCCTCAATGCATAATTAGGCTGCTATGTTGACAAATGTTACCAAGACTGTTCTAACAAGATAATGCCGAATGGATGCAGATAATGCGAATAACGTTTATGTAACCGGTGCTATCATCATTAACAAGTGTATTGAAAATAGTCTGCCTTTCCCGATCAGATAACTTGTAACTGTATATGGCATAATAACGCTGCCCTGATTAACACCCTTGCTCTCAAAGTCCACCAGGGAATAGTAAATTACCTCTTGCTCTGATCATCTTTTGGGGACTGGTTTGATGACTTGCAAACTAACTGCTTTAATAGTTCTTGACATAACTGTCTACCGTAACATCACAAACTAACGAAACCTTGTCGCGAGCATAATATGTATTGCAGTTGGTTTGAAACTTATGTCCCGTCTTATACTGTGTACGATTATATCGGGAAAAATGATGATCGGGCAACAAGAACGCTGTGCAATCAAAGACGACGATGAATGTTTATTGACACAAAAACATTGAAGCAAACAGTTAAACATAATCTTATAAGATAACGCCTGACGGACAAATATACACACATTCAAGTGCTTTTCGTTCACCAAGCAGTAAGCTTTTAGCCGCTTCATCTTATTTCAGGCTTCTAAATCGCCCACGGCTATGCACATGAGATTTACCCACTGACCCGCGTGAGTCTCTGTACATAGCACTTTCATCTATACTTAAGCATAATGAACAGCACCACGACGAACGGAGACCAAAATGATTCTCATACTTGATTATATGAAACATTTGCCAGTACATTGGATTTTTAATTCCCATCACATCATTCAACATTTGGTTAAATAAACATCTAGTACGGTAAGATTTACCCTAGTAGCAATCACGACAAACTCAAAGGTTATTGCCAACTCGTTTTCGATGGTTAATCACTTGCGTGGAATATGCACATTTCATGAAAGATACATTGAGGAACAAGACATTTGCATTTCAGACGTGCTGGTTTGTTTATTCCATACTGTACAGGATCTGTACCTTGGATTACAACACAATATAGCAATGATGAGTCTACCTAGGCAGGTCCACGGCCAACGCTCAACAATGGTGAACACTTGTAAATTGAGATAGATATATTATAGAATATAACCGTCTATGACTTCACTTTAGAGGAAGAAGGTTTAGAGCCCAGGCAAGCTTCGAATACCAGTTATGTTAACCAACCTTATCGGTTACAATAATATCGCGTAGATCGAATTGACTCCACATCTTATGGCAAATCAGGATGCACCTCCGACGAAACCTGTAAATTGCCAGTTTCTGCCAATACGTTGTTATATGATTATCTAAGTTACGAAATTAACTAAGTGACTAGTTGATATCGGACATTTGTTAGACATTGCATTAACAAAAAGGTTAAGGAAAGAAACACAAATTCCATAATTATTTGCATTATGTAGACAGGATGAGGTATACACTGATGTTATATTGCACGGTGCACCGTTAAATGTAAAGCATAGTAAACGTCAGTTCTCGTTATCTTTTACAGCATAGTGGTTGCAAACGATTCAATAGAATTAGCTACAATGGCCGGTTAACGCTCCCATCGTCAAACATACAACTGTCGTGCCAACTAAGGTTAGTTTTTTCATCATATTAACACAGCACACAATACATTATATAATCCTCCTAGGACAACAAGAAAACAGTTATTACTTGGGGTGTTTAATACAGTGTTTTGGCACATAAAGTTAAATGCTTCCAGGCCAGCTGACAAAACAGTGCTATACGTATTAATCAATGATAATGGAATAGATAAAATGAGCTTATGCCGGTATCTAATTACGTCTTATTAGCACCACACCTAAGATATTTCTAAGCGGCTTGTATGAGGCTCCCTTTGCTTGATCAGAAAAGATTACATCATTCCCAGAAGCTTATCATTTATCAAGTTGTAATTATTCGAATTATGTGAGCCAACCTGATCGGTTTGAATTATATCGAGTAGCTTGAATGAAACCGACTTCTCATGTCGAATAGAGATGTGTGTTTGACGAAACAAATTAGATTTCCTGTTTTTTGTTTCTGTCGTGTAGTTATAATGCGGCTCGTTGCTGTATAAATGTTATCAGGTACAAAACTTGTTTTGCTTATTACTGGTTAATATTGGACCTATGTTATAACTTGCATTCTCAGAAAGGTTTTGGAAGAAAAAACGCAATCCATTATTTTAGCGGGAATTATTCGCGGTTTCTAGAGAGGATTAAGTAATATATGTAATTTTTAGGTATAAAATAGACGATGAAGAAATCAACATGATAGTCACAAATAATGGTGCGCATAAATTTCTAGGCATATGTTTAGGCGCACAACAATCCTGAAAAACCCATATAAATTGTGTCAATAAAAAGATATATCATGGCTTTTTTATGCTCAAACACGTAATCTCTCCAAACCACCATTTAGACATAGATTCTCATAAGTTAGATTAACCTCTACCATGTCGCCTCACAGATATGTGGCATACACAAAGAATCGTTACGCGCAGAATATAGGTGTAAGTGGCCAAAACATGCACATACTTCCAAAACGTAAAACAAATTATATCCACGGGTTATACAAGAGCTACAATTTTAGGTAAGTTCGTTCGTTTGGGCGTGGTCAGGTGGTCATTGGGTAATACCAGGTAATGCCAGGTGGGTTATGCTGAGTGTTCGCCTTCGCACACAGCCGTCCGTTCTGTTTGCGGTCAATTGAACAAACGTCACAATCTATATTAAACAAACACATGGCATCACCTAAATTAACCCCTGAAGAGGCAAAGGCAACGCTAGAGCTGCGCGGTACCATGCCGCCGACTGTTTCAACCTAGGTAACACCTTGTTATATAAAGTAAACAGAGAGGCCTACACTGTAGATGACGCCAACGGCACACAGCGTACCCAATATTTCTGGAATGTTCAGCCGCCTTGATAAGCTCGAGGAGCACCTAGCAGAGACTATACATGAGACTGGTATTGATAAGATGGATCAACAAGGTAATAATATCTCTCTTTTTTATTCAACTGCACTAGATCTGGATTATTTTCACTTCTTTTTTAAACGTGTGTCATCCAGACGTTGCAAGCGCAGTCAGTGCTCGCCTTTGTGCCAATGGAGGTTTTGTATTACATTGAACGCAGACTACTCAGACATTATCCATATGTTTAGGTAGGGTGATATCCAATCTCTCCAATGTCCATTCCTTCGCGATTGCCCCACAGTGAAGGTATATCATATATACTACACTGACCATTCTGCTCTTCCCTCAATCTCAACCGCAGTATAGAATGCAGCTGTTCTGGCCCATCGGATGACGTTTATAGGATCACCCTACTAGGAATGGGGTTTTGAGCCGATCTGCGCATTGTACAGGATATATTTTTACCACAATCAGCTCTAGCCCACCAATTGTTCGGTCTCCTGTCTGCTACCTCCCTGCATTTTGCACGATAGTCCTTTCCGATATGCATCAACATACACCGACACAAGACAGTACACAGAGGCCCCTCAACAGGCGTAGGTCACCACATTCGCCCCACGCCCAACCATCCGTCACACAACAGGCAAATCCAGCCACAAGGCAAAAGGGACACAAGGGTTCTGGCAAGTCGTCTCTTCGCCTCCAAAACAAACGCAACACAGGATTTCTAGGCCCATATCGCCACATACCTGCCTGCTGGGTTCGAATCGCTACTCTCCCGAATTAGGAAAGCTTGTTATACAGAATACTGCGTTACTAATAATGCCTCTGCTTGCAAACCGTTTGTCATTGAAAAGTAATCGAACTCACCGTTGTATAGATTCATGGCCTCAACATAAAATATATAGTAACTACAAATGCATGGACGCGAAATTAGTCATTATTCTCATGCTTATGAATTTTGACGGTTAGTTGAGAAAACGCAGGTTCTTCAATTTGCCCCCTGCGAAGAGTTTTCTCTTCTCGGAATAATATTGCTTAGCCAGAATCATCACTCACATTTGTAGTAGTGACACATCATAGATGGGTATCAGCAGCATCTAGGTAGAGACAACCATCAAGTGCTGTGAATTCGCAATCAGTACAGACAGTTGCCGTCTCGGAATGTAGGAATATATAAATGAACAAATAGTGGCGCGTATATATTTCGTTAGGAAAGACTTGATACCGCGCCATAAATATGCATACAAACATTGAGTCCCATCTTGGGCGGCAGTTTTTTCCTTTACAAAGTATATCAATATTATTTTACATTGGTGATATCCAGTAAAATAAGTCTTTTGTTCAATTCAGGTAAAACTTTTGCTCTTTAGAATGGGCTTAAACAAATATATGACATATCTTCCTGTCGTGAATGTCTGACAATATCTTCAGAGGTGCATTGAAATGCCCTAAATTATATAACCAAAGACGGTCCACGCTAAACTAGCAATGTCGAATTCGGATGTTTGAAAATATCACCTTTTAATACGGCCAATTAACCCAACTCATGCCTGGGAATGTCATGACTGTAAAACATAATGTAATCGCCATATTTTGAATATCAGTCACCATCAAAGTGGCATCAACTGCCTCATGCTTTATCAACGATTAATCCCCGGGCGTATGATGATCAAGAGGCGCCATTCAATATCATTAAAGAGCAAGTTGACCGCTTGTTTCTCTGACTCCCTCAGCAATCAATATCATTTACAAATTTAACAGCGAAAAGGTCCCTAATTCAATCAACATGATAACCGAATGTAACAACGGAACATCAAATTTCAATTTAAGGCTTTCTGCAAACTACTGCTGGATTAGTTTAACTGCACAGACTATTTTGTTTTGCAACGTGTTCAATGGTATGAAACTTCTAAAAAAAAAAAGATTACATCTCTCTGTGATATGAGTCTTTTGAAAATGCTTGATATGGATTACTCATATTCCCTAGCGACTCTGTAATGGGAATAAATCGTTGTGCAAGTGCTGCAGGGTGGCCTCGTGATTATAATGATGCTTCACTGTCCGCTCCGTCATCCAATTGCAGTGACGCATAGAAAAAAGATTTTAAACTTATAATCTGAACTTGGAACAATGCGAATAACTGTACTTTTGCAAAATCACAGGAAGTGCAAAATCAATTATCACTGTGATTCAAAGTAAGGGTACAATATTCATCATTGACATGTCACATATTTCATATGGATTGCAACCGCCATCGCTGTAGTTTCCAATCTCGTCAACATTCGTGCAGGGACGTTTGTAGGCCGGTCAAGATAGAGGTAGATTTTCAGAGAGAAAATCATGAGACGCATATGTACATGTTAGTCGACTATTGATTCTTGACCAGGCTTATTTTGTACTGACCAACTTTATCAGAAAAGATCTAATTACAGTGGTACGTTGAGGGATTTTGACCATTTAGCGACCAACCTATGATTCATTTCTAGCTGGTTAGATTGTATTTGCGTTATCTAGGTGAATTATTCTGATTAGTTATTTGGCTTAACGCCTTGTCCAATTACTTCAAGGGCTTGCTATTCTAATATAGACGTATTTGCATCAATTGTAACCTGGCAAAAATACCTATATTATCGTTTCAATTCGGCAAACAGCGCATGTGTCACGCCGGTATCTAATTACGT
Organism: Urechis unicinctus; assembly: GCA_034190875.2. Taxonomy (NCBI): domain Eukaryota; kingdom Metazoa; phylum Annelida; class Polychaeta; order Xenopneusta; family Urechidae; genus Urechis; species Urechis unicinctus. The sequence continues at coordinate 8,340,403 of CM067352.1, read as the reverse complement.
CTTATTAGCACCACACCTAAGATATTTCTAAGCGGCTTGTATGAGGCTCCCTTTGCTTGATCAGAAAAGATTACATCATTCCCAGAAGCTTATCATTTATCAAGTTGTAATTATTCGAATTATGTGAGCCAACCTGATCGGTTTGAATTATATCGAGTAGCTTGAATGAAACCGACTTCTCATGTCGAATAGAGATGTGTGTTTGACGAAACAAATTAGATTTCCTGTTTTTTGTTTCTGTCGTGTAGTTATAATGCGGCTCGTTGCTGTATAAATGTTATCAGGTACAAAACTTGTTTTGCTTATTACTGGTTAATATTGGACCTATGTTATAACTTGCATTCTCAGAAAGGTTTTGGAAGAAAAAAAACGCAATCCATTATTTTAGCGGGAATTATTCGCGGTTTCTAGAGAGGATTAAGTAATATATGTAATTTTTAGGTATAAAATAGACGATGAAGAAATCAACATGATAGTCACAAATAATGGTGCGCATAAATTTCTAGGCATATGTTTAGGCGCACAACAATCCTGAAAAACCCATATAAATTGTGTCAATAAAAAGATATATCATGGCTTTTTTATGCTCAAACACGTAATCTCTCCAAACCACCATTTAGACATAGATTCTCATAAGTTAGATTAACCTCTACCATGTCGCCTCACAGATATGTGGCATACACAAAGAATCGTTACGCGCAGAATATAGGTGTAAGTGGCCAAAACATGCACATACTTCCAAAACGTAAAACAAATTATATCCACGGGTTATACAAGAGCTACAATTTTAGGTAAGTTCGTTCGTTTGGGCGTGGTCAGGTGGTCATTGGGTAATACCAGGTAATGCCAGGTGGGTTATGCTGAGTGTTCGCCTTCGCACACAGCCGTCCGTTCTGTTTGCGGTCAATTGAACAAACGTCACAATCTATATTAAACAAACACATGGCATCACCTAAATTAACCCCTGAAGAGGCAAAGGCAACGCTAGAGCTGCGCGGTACCATGCCGCCGACTGTTTCAACCTAGGTAACACCTTGTTATATAAAGTAAACAGAGAGGCCTACACTGTAGATGACGCCAACGGCACACAGCGTACCCAATATTTCTGGAATGTTCAGCCGCCTTGATAAGCTCGAGGAGCACCTAGCAGAGACTATACATGAGACTGGTATTGATAAGATGGATCAACAAGGTAATAATATCTCTCTTTTTTATTCAACTGCACTAGATCTGGATTATTTTCACTTCTTTTTTAAACGTGTGTCATCCAGACGTTGCAAGCGCAGTCAGTGCTCGCCTTTGTGCCAATGGAGGTTTTGTATTACATTGAACGCAGACTACTCAGACATTATCCATATGTTTAGGTAGGGTGATATCCAATCTCTCCAATGTCCATTCCTTCGCGATTGCCCCACAGTGAAGGTATATCATATATACTACACTGACCATTCTGCTCTTCCCTCAATCTCAACCGCAGTATAGAATGCAGCTGTTCTGGCCCATCGGATGACGTTTATAGGATCACCCTACTAGGAATGGGGTTTTGAGCCGATCTGCGCATTGTACAGGATATATTTTTACCACAATCAGCTCTAGCCCACCAATTGTTCGGTCTCCTGTCTGCTACCTCCCTGCATTTTGCACGATAGTCCTTTCCGATATGCATCAACATACACCGACACAAGACAGTACACAGAGGCCCCTCAACAGGCGTAGGTCACCACATTCGCCCCACGCCCAACCATCCGTCACACAACAGGCAAATCCAGCCACAAGGCAAAGGGACACAAGGGTTCTGGCAAGTCGTCTCTTCGCCTCCAAAACAAACGCAACACAGGATTTCTAGGCCCATATCGCCACATACCTGCCTGCTGGGTTCGAATCGCTACTCTCCCGAATTAGGAAAGCTTGTTATACAGAATACTGCGTTACTAATAATGCCTCTGCTTGCAAACCGTTTGTCATTGAAAAGTAATCGAACTCACCGTTGTATAGATTCATGGCCTCAACATAAAATATATAGTAACTACAAATGCATGGACGCGAAATTAGTCATTATTCTCATGCTTATGAATTTTGACGGTTAGTTGAGAAAACGCAGGTTCTTCAATTTGCCCCCTGCGAAGAGTTTTCTCTTCTCGGAATAATATTGCTTAGCCAGAATCATCACTCACATTTGTAGTAGTGACACATCATAGATGGGTATCAGCAGCATCTAGGTAGAGACAACCATCAAGTGCTGTGAATTCGCAATCAGTACAGACAGTTGCCGTCTCGGAATGTAGGAATATATAAATGAACAAATAGTGGCGCGTATATATTTCGTTAGGAAAGACTTGATACCGCGCCATAAATATGCATACAAACATTGAGTCCCATCTTGGGCGGCAGTTTTTTTCCTTTACAAAGTATATCAATATTATTTTACATTGGTGATATCCAGTAAAATAAGTCTTTTGTTCAATTCAGGTAAAACTTTTGCTCTTTAGAATGGGCTTAAACAAATATATGACATATCTTCCTGTCGTGAATGTCTGACAATATCTTCAGAGGTGCATTGAAATGCCCTAAATTATATAACCAAAGACGGTCCACGCTAAACTAGCAATGTCGAATTCGGATGTTTGAAAATATCACCTTTTAATACGGCCAATTAACCCAACTCATGCCTGGGAATGTCATGACTGTAAAACATAATGTAATCGCCATATTTTGAATATCAGTCACCATCAAAGTGGCATCAACTGCCTCATGCTTTATCAACGATTAATCCCCGGGCGTATGATGATCAAGAGGCGCCATTCAATATCATTAAAGAGCAAGTTGACCGCTTGTTTCTCTGACTCCCTCAGCAATCAATATCATTTACAAATTTAACAGCGAAAAGGTCCCTAATTCAATCAACATGATAACCGAATGTAACAACGGAACATCAAATTTCAATTTAAGGCTTTCTGCAAACTACTGCTGGATTAGTTTAACTGCACAGACTATTTTTTTTTGCAACGTGTTCAATGGTATGAAACTTATAAAAAAAAAAAGATTACATCTCTCTGTGATATGAGTCTTTTGAAAATGCTTGATATGGATTACTCATATTCCCTAGCGACTCTGTAATGGGAATAAATCGTTGTGCAAGTGCTGCAGGGTGGCCTCGTGATTATAATGATGCTTCACTGTCCGCTCCGTCATCCAATTGCAGTGACGCATAGAAAAAAGATTTTAAACTTATAATCTGAAAAACAATGCGAATAACTGTACTTTTGCAAAATCACAGGAAGTGCAAAATCAATTATCACTGTGATTCAAAGTAAGGGTACAATATTCATCATTGACATGTCACATATTTCATATGGATTGCAACCGCCATCGCTGTAGTTTCCAATCTCGTCAACATTCGTGCAGGGACGTTTGTAGGCCGGTCAAGATAGAGGTAGATTTTCAGAGAGAAAATCATGAGACGCATATGTACATGTTAGTCGACTATTGATTCTTGACCAGGCTTATTTTGTACTGACCAACTTTATCAGAAAAGATCTAATTACAGTGGTACGTTGAGGGATTTTGACCATTTTGCGACCAACCTATGATTCATTTCTAACTGGTTAGATTTGTATTGCGTTATCTAGGTGAATTATTTTGATTAGTTATTTGGCTTAACGCCTTGTCCAATTACTTCAAGGGCTTGCTATTCTAATATAGACGTATTTGCATCAATTGTAACCTGGCAAAAATACCTATATTATCGTTTCAATTCGGCAAACAGCGCATGTGTCACGCGAATATGGTGCTTCACGTTTTCGGGGGCTGTATCTATACGTCAAAAGTGTAGCTTCGCTGTTATATGATCAAATTGTATTACCCTTGCCTTTGCAAAACTCTAAGCAAAACCTTTTGTTGATGGCGTACATCGGCCAAATTACATTTTCACCATTGACATCTGCAGGATATCTTAGTGTACTTGTCAGAGACATCATCGCTTCAATTGAAATGGCATCAATGACCGTTGACCGATTAAAAATTGCACGTTGGTTATTTCCTCTCAAAAGCTTTTACCTCGGTTAAGTTTTGTCATCTAGCACCATTACTTGAAGAGGTCATTTATAGTTTTTTCCTTTTTGTGGAGCATTCGTTATCTATTTATACACTTCAAAGAGCTTATATTATTCTCGCGGGATCTGTTATTTTTAATGTAGTTTTAGTATTCATAGAATTATCTTTCTGTAAGAAATAGTAACTGACGGTAATGCTGCCCATAAATTGAACACATAAGTACATTCATATTTTAACTATGAGTACAAAGTAAAGTAATAGGAAATTGCATCCTGTCAAATTAGCGGACGTCTAATGATGACATACATATAGTTATTAACGCTTGTTATCTCAGACCATCGTTAATGATGAATAATCTGCTCCGAGGAACACCAAGTCAGTAAACGTTTGAACTGTATCAATACAATATGATATGCATACATTGTTTTCTCAACTTAGTTACATAGTAATAGTATTTGGGCATATTAAGGATCTAGTATAGATCGCTGCATTGCCCCTGTATGTTTAAACAATCGCCGTTAGATCTGCTCCCGGTGCTTAAGCTATTAGCTTACCCTACGACCCACGAATAGCTAGAGGTAATCCGGGAATGTAAAGTGAATGCCTGTGACTCAATACTGTTGGCGCTGTCAGTACATGCATTAGCTTATTGTTCTCGAATATATTGTCGAAGTATAGATTATTGTCTCGTTCTCAAACTAGCAATACAATGGTTAGAGATTGCAATGACGAGTAATGCAACCACACATCTGTCAGTAGATCATGTGAGTCTTTATCATGTCAATTCATGGTTCTTTTGCCGTATCTTTAGTTTGTACGGCGAATAAGCCAAGGAGTGTAATCAAGGCCATTTCACCTATACTATGGCTATCAAATCATTGCCAAATATCTTCATTAGGAACACATCTGTGGATTGATCTAGACGGAGGTACCCAGCACATGTACACTAAGTGGATATGCTAACAATTGTCATTTTCAGTTCCCGGTTCTAGTAGGGGATCGGCCACCTGTTTTAAACGAAACCATACCCCATAGACTAATTAATCATCGAAACCTACAGTTAGTACTGTATTGATAAATTACGGCATCTGAGGCTCATTCGCACCATTATAAAAGTCCTATGGAGCTCCATGGCAATTGATACAGGACACAAGCCACATTGAAAAGTATTGTTAGTTACAATTTGTCAAAGTAATGATGTTCTACTTAATCCGCTCTCGTCACAACAGAGTCGGAGAGAAATCCCTACGCACAAATAATCTTCAGTCATCATTAGGCCTATCATTATATATAAAGTATCTAAATCAATACGGCATCACCAAGAGACAAGAAATAGGTAAGGTCGAAAGAATCATAGTTTCATACCTATAGTCCTTGTGGTATCGTTAATTAAGATTGTTCGGCTATCGTGTACTGCATTTTCGAATATGTTCGTCCCGTACAGGCTTTCTAAGAGGTGATGTACATCAAGTCGGAAAGTAATTTACATCCTTTAGTTTCGCAAGCTGCTTGTAAGCTGCTTGAATAGATGACGTCGGCAATCATCATTGAATCACCTTCTGCCACTAATTCTAGACTACTTATATGTGTTTTCCATTTTCTTAATAACCGATTATAAAAGAGGGTTTGTATTCCTTGTATGAACGCTAGTAGAAGATCAGTCACATTATCCACTCTATCGTTTTATTGTAGGTCTGATATACAATGAATTACAGTTTTTCCTTCAAGAATTGCAAACTGTCATCACGTTATGACTAAAGCGAAACTTAAATTTGAGTCTGAATGTCAAATTATGATACTGAATTTTTTTTCTGGACGTCGAACGCCGCTAATTCGTCACATGCCTTACTTTACAGAAAGTAAGCAGTACTTACACAGGCTGGCGTTTACAAAACAAGTTATCATGATCAATGCAAGCAGGAAAAAAACAATTGTCGAATCATAGCGTGTAACAACAAATGTCAATTACGTATTATCTCACAGGGTATTTGTTGGCACTCTGTCTTTATATATTGACATCGATGGTATGTTTGTTTGTGTGTGTGTATGCATGTATGTATGTATGTATGTATGTATGTATGTATGTATGTATGTATGTATGTATGTATGTATGTATGTATGTATGTATGTATGTATGTATGTATGTATGTATGTATGTATGTATGTATGTATGTATGTATGTATGTATGTATGTATGTATGTATGTATGTATGTATGTATGTATGTATGTATGTATGTGTATGTATGTATGTGTGTATGTATGTATGCATGTATGTATGTATATTGACCTATGCATGTATGTATATATTGACCTATGCATGTATGTATTTATTCATGTATGAATCCATTGTTGTAGGTATATATATGTATGATTGAATGAATGAATGGAAGTATGTACGTATTTATGTAGGTATGAATGTATTTATGTATGTATGTATGTGTGTATGCATGTATGTATGTATGTATGTATGTATGTATGTATGTATGTATGTATGTATGTATGTGTGTATGCATGTATGTATGTATGTATGTATGTATGTATGTATGTATGTATGTATGTATGTATGTATGTATGTATGTATGTATGTATGTATGTATGTATGTATGTATGTATGTATGTATGTATGTATGTATGTATGTATGTATGTATGTATGTATGTATGTATGTATGTATGTATGTATCTATGTATGTATCTATGTATGTATATATGTATCTATGTATGTTGTATGGTATGGCTTTGTTCGCCTGTAACAGGTTATGTCATAAATGTGAACAATGCAGTCGGTGAATGATAATCGATTCACGAAATGCCGCTGTATTTAGGCTACCTGTATGTATATCGCCGCTGTATTTAGGCTACCTGTATGTATATCGCCGTTGTATATAGGCTACCTGTATGTATATCGCCGTTGTATATAGGCTACCTGTATGTATATCGCCGTTGTATATAGGCTACCTGTTCAGACCAATTCCTTGTCGAATGCAATACAATCATTACTGTCCTAGACGAACTCTCATATTCTTTGTTGTGAACAAACGCTTGTAGAATTATGGCTTTGACGCATTGTGCATACTTCCTGTCAACCGAATGCTTGTGCATTGCATGCTATTTGTCGATCCTCTATACTGATAAGCATTGCTTCGACTCTTTCAAATCTGCCTTCTAGAAAATCTACCTCACTGAGACCGATAGTCTGATGCATGTTATGTGCGGAACTTGTTTTGCGTTTGACAAGTTGTTTTGAATGTACCAGTTCATTTACCTGAATGGGAGATCGACCTTGCGATGTATTTAAAAATAGACGTGCTGATTTGTTTTGATTGTACCAGGTCATTCACCTGAGCGAGCGATCGCCCGACCGATGTTAATAAAATTAGACGCGTTCAATGTTCCATCAATTCACAAATAAACCCGAAGAAAAATATGTGGTTAAAGAGAGATAATGACTCCGAAATGACGGCAGCAACAAATGGGAAAGGTGCTTGTGATCCCATCTGGCCTCAGATATGAGTTGATTGTTTTACTCATAGGATGACCTAATGAAAAGTATGATTGATTATAATGCTATGCTAACTTACTACATGTATCCACATTTAACGCATTTCCTAATTTACCGTGTCACAAGAAGCATTTATTATTACAATATATCTACGAAGCCTGGAAGCAATACACATAAAGACACAGCAAGTCGTAGCAATACACATTGTGCGGTTTTCACATTTTAAAAATGGACAGGTAACAACCGCGTTATGTATGAATCATACCGTTATGCACTATGATGATTCGTGTATCATCATATACATAGTACTTTGCAATTGCTTATGCAGACCAAGGCGGTTAATCATACCAGAGGTTGTACGCCTATCTACATTAACCACATGAGCGACAACGTCAAATGCATATAATAATAAGTAGGGCACATGTCTTAGTATTATTAATACTGGCTGTTGAAAGATACCTTCTCTGTTTATAACATTTGCTGGTCTGTTATGACAGAAATTGGTGTTTGTAGAAGTAGCTCAGTCCAGAAGCTCGTCCAAACAAAGACAAAAACAGAATACACGGGTCAATGCAGGCCATATGTATAGCATATTTGTTAGAGCTATACACGCATACGTGATAGGTAAAGTATTTACTTGCTGACAAGCGGGGGATGTCACTATTCTTTCTAAAAGCAATTAGATGTACAATGTGAGGTAAAGTGATCGCTTGATTCTCGAAGAGCTTTTCTGACCGGAAAAGTATGAGTAGTAAATATTCTTTACATTATAGACACACTAGACACTTATCAACCGAGTATTCAAAATTGTAAAATATGAGGTGTAAGGATTTTAAATACCGGCATTGAATGGAAGCACATAAAGGTAATTTCAACAGTTACTCGGCTTAATGGCTTACAAAACGTTTCAATTAAACATTGTTCTCAAAAAGTGTTACGAATAGATTGATCGCCAAATCGTCGCAAAGAAGAACAAATTTCGGGATTTCTGATGACGATTATATATTTTGTTTAGTGTAGCAGTAGGCTATGTACAAATAAGTGGTCAAGAAATATATAATTTTGGTGTGATTATCAGACTTTTGAAAATTAAAGTTTTGATCGGCGGTTATCATGCTATCCTCATAAACACCACTAATTCTACTGAAGATGTGTTTATATTTCAGATGCCTTCGAAAATCTGTCGTCGGTGAAATCGTGGAATATTGAGTTGTGGTTAGGCTTCTTTACAGTAGTCGTGCGTGGCTTCAATACAGCCCGCAAACAGTGGGTTATTAGCTTTCTCCTCTTACAATGAACTGATAGATAAGTTTCGAATATTGCATGCTTTCTAATGAAACTAACTTAGACAATGTATGTCCTAACAGCACCTAAAGTATGCATATTACATAGCAATTGCATAATTGTTCCTAAAGTATGCATATTACATAGCAATTATATAATTGTTCCTAGATTCATATATATATATATATATATATATATATATATATATATATATATATATATATATATATATATATATATATATATATATATATATATATATATATATATATATATATATATATATATATATATATATATATATATATATATATATATATATATATATATATATATATATATGTATTATATATATATATATATATATATATATATATATATATATTATACGTATATTAATGTGCATGTGTGTGTTTGTGTGTTTGAATATTGTCAAAATACCCACCAGCGCCTAAAGTCTACGTTCTTGCTTTAACCTTCACCGACAAACGCATCGCCATTTATGACAAGAGGGCAGGCAATCAACCTTGTCTTTTAATTATACAATCATGCATACAAAAATACTGCTTGGTATATCACTGCTTAGAATTGTGCCTCCGGACCATTCTAACTTTATGTTGTTTACCCTTGCACAGAACAAGTAACCAAGGAGAGGATCAGCACCGAGGGCTTTGGGAAGAACGATTGCAATGGGTATGTGAGGCGTCTTGTACTCTGGATCAGAATTGTGGCTGTCAATCATTTGTTTATCAGATGCTCTCAAGTCTAACCACTTTGAATACCACCTAGCGCAGAATGTGCATGCTTGATTATCTACCTATGGTACACTTCCGGTGTGATTGGCGCCATATGTGTATCGCTCTGTGAAGTAAAAGGTTAATGCAAAATCCCTGTAAGTGTCGTTCCATGGTATTATTTACAGCACATGATATCTTCACAGTATCAACGTCCTATCCATTGTTTACACTCTCCAATTGTACGGTACACTTTCAAACCCTATCTGCAAAAGTAATCAGAATCTATAAAAAGCCCTTTACCTAGGCAAGGTACATAGATCTAGTTTCAGTCAAGACAAAGGAATCACTATAACCCAAGATTGAATAAAGGAAGGATTATATTCAGTAAACTTTTAATTTACCCAATCAGCCATTAGTTAATAAGGTGAATGTGAGGACGCATCGTCATGAGTCATCATGCTCTCGTTACGTGGTTAGCTGTGTCGATCCTTTAACAATGGTCGGTAAAACAGAGGCACGTGTCATCGCTCTTTTATCAACACGATCACTCAATGAAGTTCCCCGTATCCATGCATGTAATGGGATTGCGGGGTAACCCGTACTTTATACTACATATCCGGAAACGACAGCAAAACATTGGAATGTTGGAATATATTACAACTTGTTTTTCTAACTCTCTGACAGACTAGAGTTAGGGTTAAGCCGAGTGTGAGAGCGTATCAAATTCATTTCCCGCGAGTGCAAGCATTTGTTCAGTGGTACTTTCATGTTAGTGTTTTTGTCAGCTTAGCTGGACCCTTAGATTTGCTACACAATTGTATCAAGCATGGGCCTATTTATTGTGTTTGACAGCAAATAGATTGCATCTGAAAACAAGACTGAAAATTACGTGCCACAAGAATGCTGCTCTTTTAAGTGTTTTTATACGTTCCATGTCTTAAACCATACAACTGTCTGCTAAAACGTTTTCACCCTCATCTGTTTGAAAATTTTGAGCTAATTTGAAGCGATTACCCAGGTTTAGGGAGGAAACACATAAATCGTTTTTCAATGCAAGCAACACAGGCTATGAGGAAGGCTCCAATTGATGCATGATATAAGAACCGGGATGTATTGATAATGACCTAACCGCAACTCATCAAAACGTAAAGAGCGACCCTCTGAAAATTATTTATCCGCAAAACCCAAATGAAAAGCTGAATGAATAACATGTGTGTTTTTCAACCATGATGTTATACCAAGGCCCGCAAATCACTTTGATGGATGGCGTTGATGTATCATCTATTTCTAAAACTACCAGTCAGCCAAGACAAATGCAAAAATGCTGCTTCACCTATACCAGAATGTCGAGAATCAAGTGTTTTTCGTTGAGAATATTTCAAATTAATTGCATCTTAATTAACTATGATACATGAAATAACTGTTTTGCATTAAATGCTCAGAAAGACGCAGCTTCTCCGACTGTTACACTGACTTAATATCTAACAGTTGCTTATAAACAATATATACTTTTTGCTATCGAATAATGTGATGAACCAACTTTACTAAAGGTTACCTGACAATTGAACGAATATTAACACATGGTTGTCCTCAACAGTTTCACGCCGCATGTGACGTAGATAGCCATAAGCTGCAGGGCATTATAGCGACTTGCCACGCGATGATTGGAGCCACGCAGCGGCTGCTGCTCGATTGATCCAGATTTGAGAAGCTTGATGTGTGAATCGGCATGATTATTGATTACAAGGCGTAGTGTGCAATATCAAGTAGATGATTACTTAATACTTTCGACCCAGATGAAGGATGAGCGTCGAATAGCCTACCCAATACGTGGACAATTAAACCCGCTGAAGTGACGTGAGCAGATTTGGCATTGGCCGATTACCGCTGCACGCGATATTGATTTTCTCGGTCACTGTCAACACGTAATCGGATTCACACGATTGCGTTATTTCTGGAGAAGCTCTGGCAATGTGTATGAGTTGAAATGCATGGAAATGCATACAACAGATATGTAAGTGTCTGATTTCTTTCTGTAGTTAATACCAATTACAGCGGCATTGAGAAGTCAATTGATTACAGACTAATACCCTTGTCTCACATTGTCGGAGTAGTCCCTGGAAAACGCAGGATAATACCGGAGGCGCAATTTGTATTACGTTCCCGGAGAGAACGCGGATCTGATGACGTTAAGAAACCTACACGGAGGCAACACGGAGCCGACGCGGATGCTACTACGGGGTGTTATCTAGTTGCATGTGAACGATAATACAAAAAAAGCCAACCATAAAATGCTCAACTGTCACATTCTACAGTTTTTGCTTAATATTACTCTACCACACCTTCCACGAATGTAGCGCGCATTCTAGGATTAGCCAGTATCATGGACGCCACAAGTGCCGTATCAGCTTCAACGACGCATCGTATACTCGAGTTATCGTCCCGAGGCTTGTAACGGCAGATCTGGTTTGATTAAGATTATTGTTAACGATGTCTTGCGGCAGATAACGAAAATAACATCACCGTTTCTACTAGATGATCGCCAAAGTACTCCACACATTATTTGACCAGCTTTTACCCATTCAAGTAGCGTGCACGTATTTGGAGTTTACTGATAATCACTACTCCTGATATTGATTACCTCTGAAATACGATGCAGTGGTTGCGTCGTTGACCTGAGTCGGGTCCTTATCATGGCGTTTTATGATTGATATGACTTATTCGGATTCTTACCATTGCGTATCATCACGATTATAAATAATCTCGTTTGAGCCGGTTCAATTACTGAATCTGCACTCTGAATCTTCACAGCGGCCTGTCGTGACAGATATGAATGCAACTACTCCCTGACTAATATTGTCGTCATCGTCAGTTCGGTTCAGATACGCATTATAATAAATAATAACACAAGTCGTTGGATAATATGACACTTCATGGTGTCCAGGCAACCGGTGAAACGTTTCAAAGACGGAAAAGAGACTGGGACATTAATGAATACCATGCTCATTGTCTTGCTCGATATATATACCTGTGAAATGAACTCGTCAGCTTTAGTATAGATATGACATTGATCCCAGGATAGTAGGAGGATAGATGGCTGAAGTAGAATCATTGGGATGATTAGACATCTTTCCAACTGTCTTTTCCGGAAAGCCTTAGTGATGTGCATTATATACAGTATAGGATATTTGCGTGATCTGGGTAGAAATGTGCGGACCATAGCACGATTTCATTCTGATTACCGAGGACAAATGGTCAAGTGGCATCTTGTCTTCGAGCAAATATACTCAATACCATCAGTGTGTGAAACAGCCTGGGCATTGGGCGTCAAGCGTGAACGGCTCTACCAGTCACAAAACACAAAGTTGCATAATACACCTAAAATAAATATCTTATTCAATAGCGGCTTTCAGGGCTCAAACAATGCAGTAGCTACACCAATGATAAAACGCCAATAACTATATTGAAACATTTAACCTATAAATATTTTGCGCAGTTGATATGTGATTTCCGATCTTGCTAAAGTAACCAATAGTAACCTTGTTTTGGCTTAACAAAGCCAGGTTGTCCTTTCTTAACCATACAGATAAATCGATTGATGATACGCGCAAAACTCATTATAAATAACACAATTGCGAACATTAAGGACATCATAAACCTATTTAGAATAGTCAGTTGTCTACGTTACTACATAACATATGTTGTTGTACAATAAAATCTATCATAATTATTCCGATATTCCAAAAGCAATAGCCCGAAATCAACCAGACCTTGAGTTTGGCCTATGACAAACTATCCCATCCATGCCGAAATTGGAAGGTTAAACTGTGTTGCAGTGAACGAATCCAGGACAAACAATTTTTTCGCTCTATAAATATTGGTACATCATTCCTTAATCGGTCTCTTGAAAAACAATTAGATAAGAAGAGGGGTTCAAAGAGCACCGCACGTGGATTTAGTCAATGGAGTGGATGTATTACAACAGTTAAATTGTTCTCTAGTCTCGAGACCGAAGCGTACGGAGTCGCCAAACAGTGCATGCGTTCTTCTTTGATGTATGACTTTTGTGCGCTATTAAACGTATATCAGGGGACCCTAAACCAATTGTTGAAAAATAATCCGAAATACTTCTTTATTATGTTGAATATTGCATTATCCCGTGCCTTGTGGATATACTTCAATTTGCTCTACAGCTGTGCGTTTAATATGAAGCATACTAACCAATAATCTTGAGGAACCACGAACCTAAGACCGAGATGGCTCCTTGCTGGCAAACAGATATACGCTGCCATTATGAGACACAAACCGCTTCATAGGCTTTCAAGCGAGATTTGAACATCAGCAATAAGGCAACAATTTTGAAGAAATCTCTACATTTCGATAGAATTTTACATTCTCTCAACACTATTAGCAATATGTAATATGCAAGATAAAAAAACTCGGTTACTTTCAACCAATATACGTTGATATGTACAATAACGTCTCGAGCGAATCAGAGAAAAAATACTTCGAAAGGCGACACATGTTAATATATATTTTCATAAATTAGATTTATCGCAACCAATAGAATCGAAATTAGTACAATGATACCCAAGGGAACCACGTGTGACATTTATTTCCGAGCATGTTCAGGCGCGTTACAGTATAGGGCACATTCAATAACAAGTTTACGCCATAAAGTTATGATGCAGTGCGATATTAAATAATTATATCAGGCACACAACCAGTTTTGCTAATTGCTAAAAAATATTGGATCTTTGTTATAGGTTGCAATCGTAGAAAGATTTACACCGCCATTAGATCTATTATCAAATAATAAAGGTACCCTGCTGGCATAAATAACATCTTTTGTTCATTTTGTAGCATTACGTTTTGCCAACTCTATTCAGCTGACATGGCGTAAGTTTGTTGTTGGCCCACATAGTAATTCTGGCCTCATTTTAGCAGAAATGTTATTTATCGAGAGAACAGAATATTTCGTTTCCAAAGTGGAAGTTATTGTAAGTCTTAAAAAATTTTGAGAGGCTATTATTTGCCTGCTGTGCTAAATCATGTACCCTAGAACTCTTTCAAAGGCGTTAATTCCCAACAAAGAGTGTCCATATGCTGTATGCTCTGTGGTATCAGATAGCAGAAATAGTACGGTACGCTATATTCTACGAAACGTTGTGTTGGCAAAATGGGTCAACCGCCGACCATTCACAGATATCTCGATGTGGGAATATCCTCGTGCATGCATGCACGTTGGGATGGCGAAGATGCTTGCTGGGTCAGCTTGCATATTCCGCGAAGTAGCCACCAATGGATTATTCCATCTTGCCCGCCACGAAATAAGATACCACCTTGTTGTATAGTGTGGTGAAGATTGTGTAACCATCTTTAGTAACGATCAAGTTGTTTACATGGATCCACGCTGTCTGTGTTGTAAAGCACGGTGGGGTTGCCTTCGTTGGCATTGTCTTCTCCCGCAATGTGAAAGTTTTCGCTGCGCAATAATTGTACCAGGTTTAGCACTTCAGAGAAGTCGTGCGTGTTGTCTTTTGCTTAAAAATGTCGGTACTGCAGGCTAGGAGCAGCCTGACGAGTAAGCTGGAGTTTTCTACCAGGGTTTCTAACGGCCTTTCTGATACAACCAGCTAGGTCTCAAAGAAGCCCTGGGGTTCTTCTTCTCGTAATAGGGTTTCCCACGTGGTTTTCGCGCGGTAGTTGGTTATTTGCTTGGTGCCTGCGATGGTCAAGTGGATGTGTTCCTGGTCGTAGGTCGATATGGTGTGGACTAGGGTGGCGTAGAAACCCCCTATGCTTTCCTTGGCAGCTGCCGAAATGCCTCCCACAATTTGCTTTTGCAGCTCCGTTGGTGCATGTGATGGTTCCCTTGTTTCTGGGCAAATCAAGATCTGCGTCTAGGAAGAGAGGCAGGCTAGTGAGGGGTTGGAGACTGGTTTGCTCTAAAGCAACATACTATCCGACATAGCCAAGGTTGATCATGGTTGTAGTGGTTGTGAGAGATGCATACATTCCGCAAATGCATTACATTTTAGTTGGGTATTAATACATTTCTGTCGAATAACTGACGGCAGTTAAAATATTCAGCAAATCCTATGATCAAGTGCTAAAAATATTTGATATGCAAGGTGCTGATAGACAGAAATAACTTACGAACATCTGGCCATAAAAGGACATACACCGTAAAACGACCAGGACGTACCTAGCACTGTTAAAAGTGTGTCACAAATCATATCATCTTATATAACCGGATATAAAGCTGTGTGAAATAGTACATAGTTAACGCAACTTTCAGCGAGCCGACGAAACATGATCCTGCTGACGTAACTTATAGCGAACCGACGCTAATACGTTGCATAATTGTTGTTGTGGCCATCATATCATATATCCCCGGGGTATATTGTTCATCATTAAACCGGGAAAAATGGAATGCAAGTTGAAAATGACCAGAGCACGTCTTTCCAAGCTGATAATTAATATTCAGTTTCATAATCTGCGGAATTACAAAACAAATTTCGGTTAGAATATCCTTTGAAACGTTACAACAAGTTTAACTTTTATTCAATATTTTCCGAAATATTCGTCACAAATATACTCGTTCATCGGGGATTCATCTACTTGCAACATGACATTAAAAGCTGCATCTTTCCCAAGCGGTATGCTATCGCAAAGCTGCACCTATTTTATTGTAACATTTTGCAAGAGAGATTGAAAGTGCCCCAATATCAATTCAAAACATAGATTCCAGCAATTGCAACTGTCAATGATGTTATAAAGCATAGATGTCTGATTGGAAAAACGTTTAGTATCAGATTATTATATAGATAATTGCATCTATAATGTCGCTATTATTTGTATCAACTTTATGGATGGAGTCCGCTGTTAATGTGTTTATAGCTGCTAAGCGGCTTATCTTATTGCATTTTCCATTTCAATACATTTTGTTGTATGTCTAGACACAATGACTTGGGCATACTAGATTGCATCTTAATCGTATTATACGTTCATTGGAAATATCTCGTTGAAGAAAGCGCCCTGAAGCCTGACATCGTATTTAAATAAGCGATTATTACATTAAAACACTTTATTGGTTGACATCGTCGTGCAACACTCAATGTTTTAACTTTGGTTCAAATTTAAAAAGGTTTTATCAACGCCCCTCACTGTTGCTGTTAATGAGTTCCACATCATAGAACCAAACGACTTTAAACAGCTCATTTTCAGCGCACGTGTTTACTTGTAGTTGTATAGAGTAACACATTTACGTAATAGTAGATATCGCCAAAGTCACAGCAAACCTGACAGCTCGAGACCTGACATATAAATATTTAGCTAGCCGGAGGCGATATTTTGTTTCTGCAATAGCGGGGTTGTGTAATGAACATGGAAGGGTGTTGGCATTTACTAGAGCGCTCTGTTTATGCAGCACAGCATCATTATTTGTGATACGTAACGCATCACGCTTAGTTTATTTGATATGTCAGTTGGAACCATAGAAACCTGAACTAATGTTTTAGCTGAGGCTACCCCTATCATAATACGGTTGTTTATTGCATCTCCCTCGGTCGCAAGATCTTACAAATAGTAGCATATATCACTTATAGAGGTCGACAGAAGATGACCAAGACTTTATTATTGGTTACTTTTACGTTATTAATGAAGAGGTTAACCAATAATTTATATAATCGCACAAGTTATAGGTGCTGGTTATTGATAATCATACACGAAACGTACCTATGCACGTCCAAAATGACACATGCAATGAGTTATACCAAGGAATGCCGTGTGAATGTAACATATATACTATTTGTGGGGGGATGGGGGAACCATCTATTTACAAACGGTTTTTTAAAGAAGAATAGCGCAATATCATATTATCTGGCACCCGCGACTCATGTTTGTGTTGATCAACATACATGGACAATTACAAATTTATCACACATGATGTATCTGCAACCGCACATGTCCGGCTGTATCTTGTCACATAATATATCGGTTGAATATAAAATCCTCTTTCCATGCAAAGATATATTTGATATTCGATTATATAATGTACGAATATTTGCGAACGTTACATTATGCAATTAAATATGCATAATCATGCGGGCTTGTTGATGCTTAAAACCATTAATAGTGGGAACTATTAAAAGGGCGTAAGCATATTCCTAAACGTGTCTTTAATGTGTACCAATGCAGTTTCACGTGTTAGACAATGTTCTCGTGATTATAATGTAGCTGGACTCTTCTGCACGCGGTACACGTATTGCAGTACCTATTTTAATGTGCAATAGAAAGAGCAATATGAGTTATCACTGTCGGGAACAAGTGTAAGTGTTCATAGTTGCCATGTAGCTGAATCAATTTGCCTTTCAACTGCCAGCATTCCGGCGAGTGCCCTCACTAAAGTCATCTTAACCATAGGATACCTTGTACATATATATAGTAAATTTTCTTCGCGAAAAACACTGGAACAATATATAGAAGGTCACAGATTATTGTTTGCTGGGCTGATATTTAGGTAAAATCACTTTTGATGTCCTCTCTGTCACGCCTAAATCAGTCCCTTAGCCATGTTACATATTGCAGGTGTAAAATATGTAAGATAATAAATACATAAGGCCACTATCTGCTGGGTATTTATTTAGATCCCAAAAATGCAGTATGCAATGGAATAATCATGTGTTAAATCAATTCTGCCGATTAGTAAGATATACACTCTGAGTAGCTGAAACAAACACTATCTTATTCTCCGTTGGAACATTTGTGAACGGTGTAAGGGCCGCCTTTAAACTGTTTGCGATTATGAAAAACTTTAAATGATGCCACAGATTCTTGTGATACAGCAATGCTCGCAATATTGGTCCCATTATGTCTCAGCGGAATTAAATCGTCGCTTTATTGCATAGGCATATCCTTGTTGTCGGAACTGTTATATTTGAACTGATGACATATCCAGTATCTGGATTATTACAAAACTCAACAGTTTCATCATAACAACTTTTACTTGTGGGATTTCGACTTTTTATGTGACAAATTGGTGGCCAATAAAAACCCGACTGGATCATTAGTGTGGTAGATAGCATTTACACTGTTCACATGAAACAATACGATAAGTAATTTCACGTAAAAAAATGATTTTCTTCTCTGTGTTAGGCTGCTGAGCAAATAAAGGAAAACAATTCCAATATTCACATTGCTACGATGAGGCTAATTAGATAATTATATCGCTTGGCTCTGTTATCAATACCTTTATCAGCTCTTGCATTGATGTCATTCTCGGAATATGGTAAGCTCCTCCAGTTGAGGTAAATACCTGACTGAATGTGAGGGTTAAGTGGTGATGACGGCTTTCATTTACCTGGCAATGTGCACATGGTGACGTTGTAAGCTCATTGGCAATGACATCAGCCATCGTTGTTAGTTGCTACAGGTTTCGCAATATATTATGGCTTAAGCCGCTTGGCTAAAGCATCAGTGATGTTTTATAACTCTACTACAAACACTAATTTAGAAATAGATCGCATTTTGCTACTTTCGACCACTGACGAAATCACAAGATTACTATGTTCAATATACTGCTTCTATTTATTTTGTTATAGATGTCGTACAATAAAGCATTCGGAACGTTTGTATAAGGAACTGCGGGTTTCCTGCTCGCGCTTAGTACATCACTTTCACTGCCCATATTAGGTCATACATATAATGGCAACAACAAATCTGGTCCCCGAGCGGTTCACGCCATATATGATAAGCATTCCTTTTAAAAGCCATGTATTTGTTAATTCCTTAGCTCTATCGAGTCCCTTAATTGCGAAGTATAAGTTATTTCACTGCATCGACCGAATCTTAGGTTTTGGTCATTCAGCTACGCGGTTTCGTAATCGTTTAATCGCATTCACGCTGTTTGGGCCCATCAATAATAGCGCAATTATATAAGATATCGTAATGATTGCAGTTTACCAACAAAAGCAAACTTGCTCACAATAAATGGGGAAATGCATCAAATATTCGATGATATTGATTTTGGTTAGGCGTAGCATCATTAGAAACCATGTTACGACTCAATCAAACATAGTTATCGATATCATAATTCTTTCGTTTCGCCAAGCATTCATTATTCCCCAGTCTGATGCTCTATATATCGATAATTTTTTGTGTCATTTCATGGAAGTCGACGTGGATCTCCACGGAATATTGTAATATTATTCCCAATCAGTTCTGATTGTCTCAGCTTAAAAATTGTCGCCTTACAAACATAAACACTAACTTCATTGTCAACAATATTCTGTATCTGCTAAAGTACATGTGCAAATGTACTCCGGTTGCTGCTTTTTGATACGCGGTCATAAAGCCGCCGCCTTATATTTAACAAGTTCGTGAATTATAAAGTTATAGCTTTGGCTGTGTTGCGTCATTCTATGAACGAATCAATCATCGGGTTTTGCATCTGAAGAAATGTAGCTTTGGCAGACATATAACCCGCCTAATTATAATGATGTATGTATTTCGATTCCTTGGCAATTTAGTTTATATCACAGCCTCTTATGCAAGAAGGTAAGTCTACGACTGCCAGGTCAATAAATGGATCATTTGGCAGAACAACCCAACAGTACGTGATCAGAAAGTGGTACAAAATAGGGCGGCTTAGATAAGAATTGTTACTCTGTTAGATTTCTATGCGAGATGGGACTGGATATTTACTTTATCTTCCATACATGCTTATTACCGAGCGGCATCGTCTTGTCAAACAAATATATTCAATACCAGCAGTTTCTGAGACAACCGATGTATTGAGCGTCAAGGGTATATTTATCTATATATATATATAAATTATTCCAAATGAGCACATTTTCAAGTCGGAATACATCATAACATTTTGCTGTTTATTTACAACACTAAATGGTTGGACCCTTTCTGTAACGTGATGGAAATGAAATGGGCATGTCAACTGTTTTCAAGTTGCAAATTTGCGCGCAACATATGATGAAATTATAATGCGCATAATTGTGTACGTTTTGTTTGACAAAGTGAGCTGCTAAACAACGTGCAATACATTACCAGCCAATAGGCATAATGTCAAGCATGTATGTATATATATATATATGTATATATATATATATATATATATATATATATATATTATATATATATATATATATATATATATATATATATATATATATATATATATATATATATATATATATATATATATGCATATATATTGACGATTACAACAATTCGTGGACTCCAACCCTTCGTAGACAAATTTTTATAATACATTTTTGCTATCGTTAATTATCAATTATTTATTCGGCATATTTTAATTGATACCTTTTATTCCGAGTATTCACTTTTAGTCCTCGAAACGCCGTCCACGAAAGGTCAGGATGCTAATTTATACGTATAAATCCAACCTTTTGTGCCCATATACATTTTCGAATATTTGCGGAAGACGGAAATTTTCAAATCTTTTTCGGTCATCATGGTTTAGAAACATAATATTTGTTGTAGATGTTATCATTACGAACCATTGGTAGCATTTCACGATCTAATTCAATGTTGTAGATTGATGAATAAGGAGAAAAAAAGTTTTCGGTGATGAAATTTGAAACAAAAAATCAAATATTTAAATTTTTCAAATAAACATATCCAATACACATGATTAAACATTATTTCGGCAATTTAGGTCAAAGTTTATACGGTTGTATGAAAGATATTGAGGTTTTGCGGGTTGTGTCAACGAATGGTTATTTGTTAAAATTTTATTTCGCTATTATATATACATATATATATATGTTATATATATATATATATATATACGTTTATAATTGTATATAAATATATATATATATATATATATATATATATATAAATATAAATATATATATATATATATATTATATTTATATATATACATAAAATGTGCGTTGAGTTTATGTGGACATAAATCTACGAAAGGTTGGCGGGTTGTCCACTAAAGGTCGCGTTCGGGCTAATATTTATATATATATATATGTAAATTTCTATAAAGATATATATATATATAGATATATATATATATATACAGATATATATATATATATATAGAGATATAGATATATATATAGATATATATATATAGAGATATAGAGATATATATATTATATAGAGATATATATATATATATATATATATATATATATTAGAGATATATATGTATATATATATATATATATATATATATATATATATATATATATATAGAGAGATATATATATATATATATATATAGAGATATATCTATCTATAGATATATATATAAGAGATATATATAGGATATCTGATATATATATATATCTATATATATATATCTTCTGAGATATATATATTCTCTCTATATATATATATATATCTATATATATATATATATATATATATATATATATATATATATATATATATATATATATATATATATATATATATATATATCTATATATATATATACATTCATATTCTGTTTAAAAAACGTTTTAGCACTAGATTGTTAGCAGAATTACAGGCGTTTGGGACTGCTTTCTCACCACTTGTATTGTCCTCACAACCGGAAATCATTAGCTGTTAATGCCTTTTCGTATGATGTAATATGCTAGGCTGGCTCGAACCTTTGCTGGAAACAAGTCCAGAACATATATATCTAGACTAAGAAATCAGTACGCGATGATGACGTATGTAATGCATTTACCATAGATTGTCGAATTTCAAAAAAAACAAAACATTTACTTATTTGAGGTGGTGAGCTATTAGAATAACGATCCTACAGAACAAAATACGTGAGAATAATGTTAAAATGTTTATCGATTGATGGCGTCACACCATATCCGGGACCACCGTTACCTGCGCCACCGTGAACCGAATCGCAAAATTCAGCGTTTTCTCTTAGGCGAAAGAGAATTTTTGTACCACTGCAACTCGTTGCAATTGGGCTGATGCTAAAATAATAAATAATCGAATCATGTGACATCAGACTTGTTTATTTGTGATTATCGTACGATAACATCTAGACTTAGCTAATGGCGAAATCTGATAGCCCAATATTTGGCAACGCCGTAGGCGATATCAAGCTTTCACATCGAAGGGATGGTGTAATGAATATTGAAGGGTGCGGACATTGAAGAGAGTTTGGTGTTTATGCAACACTCTAGACGTCTAGGCTGCATCGTTGTTTGTGGAACACAATACATCATCTTGTTTGATATGTTAGAGAGAACCATAGAAACATGCAATAATGTTGTAGCTGAGGCATCCTGTACTATAATATTATTGTTGCTGTTCACCACCTCCTATAGTCAGATCAGCTGCAAGAAATTGCACGCTTACGTCCACGGGAGAATAACATATGCCCATGACGTCACACTTATTTTCTTCGTTCATTTGCATGAGCAGGTTAACAATAGGTTATATTGTCGCAAAAAGTGACTTTTTAATCTGGTTGGTGGTAGTTGATGATACATGGTGCTACTGCAGAAAGTTGCTGGCTCGTCCATAAATCATGCATAAAAAATGTGATGTGACATTTCTAGTGAAACATCCTAGCCACCTGTTTTAGACTAGCTAGCATATTTTTTGAGTATAAGTAATATGCGTACAGCTATGTGAACGTTGGTATCAACACAGCCGCCTGTGGAGCTGCATTTTACGTTGAAAGTACCACATAAACAGGATGACGCCAAAAAATAGGGTTTGCAGGGTAACAGCCGATGTTCACTTGACGACTATTTTCAGATGATGTCGATTTAATAAGCTATAAGCACATAAATCATGATATATTAATAATTCTTGCAACAACATTCTTGAACGTCCTTATGTACAATCAAATCATGTTCCAAATCATGGCTCAAATGGTGGGAAAACCGATTTTGAACCTGGATGTAGAGTTATGGCATAATCACAACGCCCGCACCATCGAGAGTTTGTGGAATAGGATCCGATTTTCATATACCGGTCTCTAAATTAAGTAAAAAAGGGATATCATCTCGTGCGAAATAAGTAAACTGATTTAATTAACGGGCCGTAAAAAGCTATTGTTGGGAATATATATATATATATTGCTCGTAGACTAAGCTTGCCAGCAATCTGATTAGGTACAAAGATTTGGTCGTAACTCATTGCAGTATTACAATTGACATTACCCCAAACATATTATTGGCGACATAAGTATTACTACAAGCACATCATTGGCACCACCGATTTAAATTTATTATTACTATTCAGACTATTGAGAAACTACCTTGCTTTAGTATGGCGGATACATAATCGCAATATGCAAAACAAGCGCGAGAAGCACTTGTTAGATAACCATCATAACAGGGATCCATAAATCGATATGTGCTATATTACGAACAGTAACACAACAGTGACCGAATCTTGACACCAGCACAGTAGTTTTCATATCAAAACCTTCGCTTGAAGCATCCTTTTGTTAAGAATATCTTCCTTAGTAGAATCCATGATGAACAGCATTTGACAATTAAAGCAACGACTCGATTTTAGATGCGTTGAACATAACATAGTTTTCCTCTGCAAACTCATCCCATGTATTAAGCTTAGAGCTGGCCGCAGTTAAAGAATCATAAGAAAGCAGCCAATGTACACTCTGCATTTGGCTAACGTTTACTGCTGTGTCATCCATTTCCGACACGCAGGTGCAACAATAATTCAAACTGTTGGTTAATTTGGAACCACATGGGAAAATAAATTGAAGACAACAATACGTCGAATTTAACATAAATTGGTACCATTATCGTTGTTCCGAAGCTCATGCGGACACTTAAGTTGTAATTTAAATTCGTAGATGGATCTGTAATTGTCTGCTTATATTGTGTAGCTGTTACAAAATACGGCAGCATGGTGATGAATTAAGGCACAAATATGTTTGAAAAGGTCGGTTATACTGCCATAATTGCAAAGTACATAAATATATTACCAACAAATTAACTTAATTCTCTCGAAGTTATGTGTTACGCCTATGGTTTCGCACGCAAGGATACAAACATAAGGTGTTAAAATTTTTGAATACCACCTTTCAAATCTTAGACGTAAATTATCGGCTCGGTGTAAGCCAAGTTTGTTCCAACTGCACGATAATCTGCTGGTGCTGCTTCATAATTCTAGATTAAAAGTAGACTAAGTTACATTCTAGATTGAGAATGAGGTGAATATTTGCGTGATCCACCAAGATAATTTAACGGATCATAGCGCTATTCTATGCTAATTACTAAGTTACAAATAACGAAGTGGTAGGTGACTCGTTTAATACACTAACAACGTAATCTGATAAATCAGACATCAGGCGTCAGACCTAAGCTACAGGACACAGGTAAAATTGATACCGTCTCTAATGACGGGTGTCACGGGTCACCTAGTGCAGCACGTGTTCCAGAGGTTTACTCTATGCACGAGGCAATCATAGTAGTTCATCGCCTTACATTGTTTGACAGTTTATCACATTCAGGTTGATTAGGAGTGTGTTCTGATTTGCAATGTGATCGTCTTCTTAAAACGTACTATTAATGGCTATACATTTCCATTGGTATATTATGTATACAAGGACAAAACTGATCTGTAAATCACTCTTAAAACTGCGCACGCTACAATGTCATTTCATGATATATTCGATTGATAGTTGTTTCGTATGAATGTATATGATTCACCCGGAAGCCAGCCGCTGCAAACTTTCGCCGCTAATGATAGCCAATATTCTGCTGGCGAAAAGTATCCTCTATCTTCCGACAACTAATTCAATAGTCGTTCAGTATTCCCTCACAACGAAAACGGCATCCGATATGGCTATCAGCTGCACCTGACTCAGGTTGCACATAACTATAACGGTATAGCTATCATCTGCAAATCATGATAACGGTAAGTGCGGTACAATCATGAGGGTGCAATGTGATTGTATGGGTAAGAGCTAAATAGACAACAAAAACATTGAGAGGATTGTTGCCCAAATCAATCCAGGTCTGAGAGAACAACAGCTGGTGATGCTGGAGGCGGTATACGGCTCAGTCCGGTCATTCACGCATACATGATACTAATCCTGCTTCTTTGAGGCTTTTGTTTGCATAATTGCGATCACTCCTCACCATCACGGTGTCGAAGGCGCCTGGATGCAGAACTTGTTTACGGGATCGAAGCAACGCATATTACATGTCATCGTAACCCTAAGTGTTGGGCTAACCAGATTCTTACATAATTGTTACAAACACAGGTATTATCCAACCCTTGATGTGTGTCGATTTTGATGCAGCCAGTGACTATTTATCGTACATACTAATCCTGTTTCTTCACCACATTGCCTTTGTTGCGATAATGAATATCTCAAGTACTTAATGGCTACGGCAGAGTAGACTAAGGAAAGCTTAGGCGCATGACAACCTTGGAGGATGTATCCACCATGTTGCCCGGAGGCATATATGCTAATGACTGCGTTAATAGGTTTCTCTGCGCTGATGACATATGGATACATTATTTAGGTTTGATGTCAAAGAAAATAACAGCTGTCATATTACGCATCGTGAAGACGCACATGCGCATTGAAAATATGCTCATCATGATAACAAGTTGCATTATTGAACTGCCTAGCTAACAATAGGTATGTATTGAGAATGATTAATTATGATGCGGCATTAAGTGCTTATAGTAGTCCTCTGTATTAACTTAACTGATTACTCGGAACCATAAACCGGGCATTATTAGGTTTGGGAGTGCAATGATTATGCTTTTTGCCCTATGCAATGCCGTGCCTCAGACCGAGAATGATCTGCGCTGGCAAACAGCTACACGCTCCCGTAATCATATCTTATTTGCATGAAGCGGAATTTCAACAATAACAACAGGACAAAACTATTGCATTGTAATCAATTAACTAAATACACATCCTAAAGTGTTGTGTCGCAATATTAGTAAAGCTGGTAGCAATATGCCAATTTATATATGCAAGATAATAATATTTGATAACCTACTCATATGTCACTACGATGTTACTTTACCATTGTGCGGAAGAGTGGCTAAGCAATGCGCTAACATTGCCGAGGCCAATTCATCACCAGTTTTTTGGGTTGCTTGATGCAATGTAAGGTAAAATAAAGCTGTGACAATATTATGATAATCTATAACATTGCTCACTTATCATTAAATAATTGCCTGGTGCCTATCTTAGCACTAGCCAGCTGATTATAAGACAATGCGGTGCCCAGGGGGTCGAACGGGGTTTTGTATGGCAGGGAAGAGTCATCAATTGCTAATGCAATTTCATAGAAAGAATAAACGTGTCAAAGGTGGAGCAATAAAGAAGGGCAACAAACACATTCAATAACTTACGCGCTCTGATTACCTTTCATGATCTAAACCAGTAAATTGACACATCAGGGATTATCCCCAAACAATTTGGTCTACTGATATATTCTCTATGTTGGGCTCGTGTAATAGAGTTACTTTCAAACAATACATGCTTACATGAGCATTGGTGTAAATCAACGCACAACATATATCGAAAGGGTGACAAATACACTCAAACATGACATATATTGCATTATTTGAAATCAAACTTAAAACACGTATTTGCCAGGCACTGTAGGGCACGTTACAATAACGACAGTGCAGATTAACGAGCATGTAATACTGTGCTTTCAAATTATTCAAAATTGCATGAATCCTTAGGGATGGTTGAAGGGTAGCTGAAATTTGTCTCTGATTTGCCACAAGTGGTAGATATTTTTTAATTAATAGCAAATATGTACCGCAAATATATGTATTTATCTACATTGACAAACAAAGCAGCTGAAAGAAATCTAATTCCATCGACCTGATACTCGAACGTTAATACGGGTCATCAACATTCAATTTTTGGATTCATTTAAATTCTATCTCTACTATGCACGGTTAATTTGATGCATTATCGATCATGCTCAACCCGATGTGAGTCTCACTCTGGAGGTTGCAGTGATTACTCCAGATCGAATAAAAAAAAACGCTGTGGCTAAAACCCTGCACAGCAGATGGAGGATATTAAATAACCAAATCTTACATATTAAGAGTAGACATCCACAATGCCACACACATTTTCGTCTGCCTACTAGCAACTGCATTGTTCTCGCGAACGCGTATACATATGCATGCTCCTGATGCTATTATATAGGAGGTTGCCCCTGATATATTTACATTGCTTATATTTTCCAATCCATATTATCAACTGCAAGGCTGTTAGGTGCAGTAAGAACACGTTGTTATCGCCAATGATGTACACCATCGGTATCAACCGTTCTTCTGTAGTTGTGTAATACGCACCTAGTTTTAGTGGCAGATAAAGACAAACGGCAAACCGTGGACCAAATTTTATCGTTCGATGAAAGGATTGAACGCCACATATACAATGTATGATATTTTGTTTGTAAATATCAACATACAGATTTGCAAAGAATCAGGAAATAAGTAAATATTAACATTGTAACGTGCAAGTTTTGGAAAGGAGCTCGTCCATGTCTTGCGGGGTAAGAATGCAAATTACTCGCCCTCTCCGTAGTAATTATTAATGATATAGTGTGTCAATAAATCACTCGTTGGGTCTAATAAGGGATCAGCGAATTACGAATCGATAAAGGTTACATTTTCACGCTTGGTTCGATACAATCAATATGATGATGTAAATTTGTAAGAGCCTGAGTTGTTTACAAAAGGCTGCATGGAGTGGTTGTAGTATTTAGGTAGGATTGCTCATATATATGGGCTGCGTTTCAGTCAAGAAAATGTGTAGGTTACCAAGTAGAGGAGGAATCATTACCAGCTGATTACAGCAACAGCTGTGTGCTATGTGTTGTTTTGATACACAAAAGAGTTATTTGTCTTTGAAAACCACTAATAGGGCCTACAAAGCTTTGTAGCGCAGCATAGGGTGTTCCCTTATTACCATGTGGCGCATTGTGTGTTGTTGGATGGGGTGGAGACGGGGTTATCCACAAAAATTATTATGATCTTATAATTGCTTAATCCAATTTTGTTATCTAGGCATAAATATAGACTGCTCTATTCAGCCCATCAAATGCGACGTGGGTAGTAAACATTTCACAACACAGATTTAGCAAATTCACCTGTCACTGTCCATTTCCATATGAGATTGCATCATGGACAAACTTACTAATGCCATTCATCCACCATCATCTCTATCTGGTTTTACGGATCACATTTGACAATTATGACTAACTTAAGTTTATTCACTTCAGAGGCGCAGTTGCTTTTAAATAATTTTTCAATGACCAGGTTTAAATTTTACTTATATCGTAGTGCGTTATCCAAAGGAACTAAATATATACAGGCTATTAAAATCTAAAGCATAGTTTCGCGTAAAAGGGCCTCATAAATTGTGCATTACCTTTGTTCCCGAATTCAACTCTAACACAAGGCTGCGAATACATTCATTTCCTAAGCCGCTTGTAAAGGTGTAGTAACCGCCGGGCGAGGTGTGATCGTAAAACAGAAGCGTAATTGGACATT
The DNA here is from genome assembly GCA_034190875.2 of Urechis unicinctus. Classification (NCBI taxonomy): domain Eukaryota; kingdom Metazoa; phylum Annelida; class Polychaeta; order Xenopneusta; family Urechidae; genus Urechis; species Urechis unicinctus. The sequence goes on along the minus strand of CM067352.1, from coordinate 8,311,289 downwards.
AACCATAGCACAAGGAGTCAGTACACACCGTCATATGCAATATCTTGTCACAGATATGCGTTACTCAACTAGCAGCCCAATTTTGCGGTTAGCTGGTGCTACTCAGGTGATATAAATGCGGCCCAAAACTTGGGTGAACCACTACATATTTTTATGATTGATGATTGATTTACCTATTAATTTAACATGACTTCAACGATAATTCAATGCCATGCGGTTAACCAAATGGCGAATTCTACAGATGCCTTATCCATCATGTAAAACATTCGAACAGATTTTTCAAGAAGTCGTAATCCCTTGATTGTGCATATCTGTAATCCTTTATGCATGCGCACTCTTACAAACAAGCCATGACCTCTAATAACTTTTTTTTTTGCATTGATGAGCTCATTATTGAGAATGTTATTCTAGTACAGCTCTGATATGATTGAAGCTAAAATTAATATGAATTATGATGTTAACATTGCACCAGGATAGTTCTCAGTAGCTGCGTATAAACTAGATACGGCAATTTCCCCTGAGATACATATGCCTTTCGCCGTAGGTATCAGTAAAATGCCAACCGTCCTAGCGTAGAGAAAGCGCACTTGACTTCATTATTGGGTCCATGAGAGTTTGAGGCGATAAACCATGCAATAAGACGCTGAAGGTTGAGGCGTGCCAAAGGCTGACCCAAAACACATTAACTGAATTTTGGACTAAAGCATACGCTTTGAATAGATTCAGAGAACACAGCTAATGTATAGATACACTTTACAATGATCCCGTTTATAATTGATATTATTTTCAGGAATCTATCCAGCTAGAAATTGGCTATCCGTCTTAAATATACATTTCATGCTCAGACCTACCCACACAATCACCATGACGCAAAAATATTTCACATAACCACATTGGTAAATGTGCGCATGAGGAAAACCGGGCACTCTGTCTCGATAAATAATTGAATGATAACATCAATCGCATGAAAAACTTAAATGTCCTTCTACAACTATTTCTGTTATATTATATGTATGCCATTGTTGCGGTCTGGCAAGTCTGTTTATTTGTATAAAGGTTGCTGTTGGTACATTTATTTTCAAGCCAGGCAAGCATTAATCTTTCCCCGTTTTTTACAAGTTACAATCATCACTTCTTTGGAAACAACATTCTTTATCCGCTGGTTAAGTGTTCTTTCTACTAAAATGTTGGTGGGATTGCCATGTTGACTAATAACCAACAAGCCACGATGTTCGCTAACTGAATCTGGTAGATGTTATTTAAACCAAAAAACCTTTTCCCCAATTTACGTGGGCGAGACCTAAAATAGTTTGTTAACGAAAACAGAGCCGCCCAACATGCTGCAAAACGTTTTAATATAGAATTTTATTCCGGTATTAAGTCTTTCTCAATGAAATGTATTGGCGACATGACTCGTCCATTTCGATAGATTCCCGCAGTTCCAAGAGAGCAACTGTCTATTTAGGCAATTTCCCCTGAGATATATATCTGCCTTCCGCGGTAGGTATCAGTGAAATGCCAAACGTCCGAGCGTAGAGAAAACGCACTTGACTTCATGAGCGGGTTCGAACGAGTCTGAACCGATAAAACTTGCATTAAAACGCTAATGGTTGAGGCGTGTCAAAGGCTGATCATAAAACACATTGAGTCCGGTAGCTACATTTTTGGGCTACAGCGTAGGCTTTGAATAGTTTAAGAGAACACAGATAATATAAAGAGACACTTTACTTTTGATCCCGCATTTTACACACACACACACACACACACACACACACACACACACACACACACACACACACACACACACACACACACACACACACACATATATATACATATATATATATATATATATATATATTTATATATGTTTATATATATATATATTATATATATATATATATATAAATGAATAAGCTAAAGCACACACACATATATATATATATATAAAGATATACATATATATATTCATATATATATATATATATATATGCATTTATACATATTTACATATATTTATACATGTATATATATGTATATATATATATTTATATATATATATATAAAAATAAATAATGTAATATAAATATATAGATCCTACACATCACTATGGCTTTTTCAGAAATAACGCAATCGTGTGGATCCGATTACGTGCTGACAATGACGGAATCATTTTATTATTTTCATGAGATAATCGATATCACGCGTGGTAGTTATCGCCAACCTAACATTTGTTCACGGTACCTGAATGGGTTCAATGGATCACGTTATACGAAGGGTATTCTGCGTTCAGCCATGATAGGGTGTGTTGATATCAAATAATCAGCTACATGGCATTGCGAAATACGCATTGCTAACAATATGCTTAATGTCATGCCCATTCACGCAATCAAGCTTCTCAAATCTAAATAAACTGAGAAGCAGTCATTGCGTTGGTTCAATCATCGCGAGCTAATCCAATACTGTGCATAACAGCTTATTGCTAACTGCATTACATGCGGCGGAAAACCGATGGAGACAACAATTTGTTAATGATCGTTCAATATTCCTGTAAGCGTTAGTAAAAGTGGGGCATGGTATCATTAAAGAGCAAACTGCACGTGCTATTTATTTATTAGTTGCTGCTCATGTTCTGCCCGGCACATATATTGATAAGCTCGGCCCACCGTTAGGTATTGCATATTTCAATAGTAAAAGATTTTTTACCATCAATTTGCTAGTTCTATACATTTTAATTTTTCATGATCATTTCCTTTTTAACTATAGTGTAGACTCACGCAAACCTATCTGCTGCCAGGATAGGTGCCTTTTTAACTTCGCCTGAACTCCTCCCCCATTACCACCTGTCCGCTTTTTGAACTGCGACAGTCTACCAAAAACCAGATCGACCTTACGACATATTTCTGGGTTAGAGTGGTTATTGTTGTGGATCCGCCTCCCTTGTTATACGGTTTGCCTTCACATTTAGCAGTTTGTGGCCTGCCATCTTTGTAGTATCATCCAATCATACGAAAACCGCATCATCTATTTTTTTTCGTCATTGCAACTTATTTTAAGTTTTGAAATAATGCATCTTCAACTTATCTAGTGATACTTCGCCTGCTTAGGAATGCATACGTCATATCTGGATTCATATGTGGATGCTTCATACCGAATTCAGCTCCAGCCCCCCGCATTTCATTACCACTACTTCCGACAACACCATTATCCTCATTAAGCATTACATATTTACCCAAACTTTCCAATGCTGCTTGAAAAAGATATTTGCTACTTGCACAATTAGTCTGCTAAGATCGCCGGATGAAAGTAGGAAATCTGAAAAGCAATGTACGTTGCATCGCATGATATCTTCATTGAAAGTTTAATTTCCCCTTTTGGTTTTCACCTGTAACAATTCTGATTCACTAGTCTGTGAAGTAGTTGTAGATCGTAGTTTTCTGTGACAATTTGTAGTTAGTTGTAAACTGTGTCGAACTGGTTCCTGATTCCTAGGAATTTTGATCCGCAATCGAATCTAAAGTATCGGCGATAACTTTATATATTGCAGTTTATTATATTTTACTCTAATCTACCCAATACAAACGTGGCATGGATCGCTTTGTGGCTTCCATGGCGATTATCTTGATAAAAATCACCGTTATCTTTTTTCGTCTTCACTCTCTATGTTGATTCTAGCTCTTCTTGGCAAGTTGTGCTTTTGTTACGGATATCATCATCATTTGTGTGTTATTCTGTCATTCAACAAACCAATGTGTTCTTACCATTTGTCAGTCTTGGATTTCGTCTCTTTGCTTGCCTATTTCCGTAGGCGTGGAAATTGTTCATAGTCATCCTTTATCTTCTTTGCCACAGTGAATGAGATATGCATTGTTATCACAATCCGGTCTGCTTGAAGCTCAGCCGCCCAGTCCTTCTTGCATCTCCTAAGTGCCCGAGGGTTGACGACGCAAGAGGCACTCCAATATGTCGATTCTCAAGGTGCTGTGAATATGCCACAACCCTCACCCACACCAAATAGGATATATGAAAGTAAATTATCAGTGACCTCAAATTACAGGGAAGCGTTTTGGTAATCTATTGCAGAGTTAATACGTTTTCCTTGAATTGGAACGATTTCGTCTCTATTGATCAGGTACAATGTCGACGTAAGTAAACAGAATGTAGCCAGCTTATTGCGATTGCAAATGCAGCATCGTTGCCACCCACTAATTTGATAGGGTGTCTTTTTCTTTCGTACGAAAAGTTGCGGTAGAAAAGCATTGGTATTACACAAAAAGTCTACATTATTCAACATTTTTGATGCGTTGTCTTGGATATTAACACGGTTAACATTTGTTTGCATTGCTACTAAATTGTGCCCCGATGCGCGGAGCATAGTGCCGTAATGTCAATTATTACATGTATGATATTTATCATGCAATAGACAGGGGTAGACCCTACGTTTGTCGGATATCCGGAAAAGAAATTAAAACCCAGCCCGCCAAAATGTGTGAAGATTTTCTGCTCCCTGAACTTCACATCTTATTCACGTGCATTTACATATATAACAGGAGAAACTTTCTGCAAATGCAGCATTTACATGGCACGTGGTCACCGTATATCATATACAACAGACTATTTTACTACAAAATGTTATTGAAAATATATTAATCACAAATTAACCACAGATAACAAATGTAAACGAAAGCATCTGATACCACAAACTACGATGCCTTTTAGCTCCTCCTCACACTCAACTTAATGACACGCTTCATTGGCGACACGCACAACGTAAGCATCATAATCATCATCATCAGTATAATTCACCTAATAAGTATCTTACTCAACCTTCATTGAAACGACACGCCTCTTACTGGGACTATAAGTGAACTAATGGCCCTAGAAATGTCATAGTTCATCTTAGATTGGTGTCGCTCGTCACATTTGTATATGAGTAGAACTGATGTATATGAAACTTATGCCTTTAAAACATGTCTTAGTAATTCGAACATTGATCATCTTAATTGCCTCTATTAAGCGACGCATGTCAGCAACGGTTATGCTCACAGCAGAGGAAGTGAGCGTATCTTTTGACAATAAGTCAGGTAGTGCGGAAACATCAGAAGGACCTATTTACATCAGTCTCTCGTTGCTTGCTCTCTTTGTTGTTTACAATGCATTACGATTTTCGTAGGTCGATCTGATTTGTAATTTTTTCCTTCTGCACATCGTGTGAAATCACTGTATTCCATAAGTGAATTGGTGTCGGCCTCACCTAGAAATCGTCACATTTGTAGGCTTTTGTATAAAAAATAACTCACATTCAAAAGATAGCTAACTAATGTGCAGGTGCAATCCTGTCGATATTGCAATACATTGGCAATACGTTCACTTCATTCAACATAGCGAGTTATCATCGGTCGATGTCCACGCCAACATCCGTTGTTACACACTGAGGACTCGAGAGAGGGTACATTGCTTGTGAATGGATTCTCAGATCAAATCCTAATAGAAGCACAAGTTTTCCGACTCTGATTTGTAACGATACCCTACCGTTTGTCACGAAATTTACCTAAACACCTCCAGTTTTGTCCCTTTTCCTGTTTGAATGAATCCGTAATATGGAAACTCAGTTTAACCCATCGAACATTTTATCTTACACGCCGCTTCCCACGAGTCCTGGAAAGGCGAGCTCTATGTATGTACACGTATACCACACCATGTTCATGAAACACTACATATATTTACTACCGCTGAGAACGCTGCAAAAGAAACAGACGTGATCTCCCTATCTCTTTGGCATATACACTTCATCACCAACTGGATGTCATCTGAGCGACCAATAGTTGAGTTTACACAGTGACAGTTTATTATTGAGAACACATTTAAACAAGATAAGGCATATGAGTTGTTTATTCATGATCTAAATTACAATGAGATGTTTCCTATTTTGAATGAATATCCTCACAGTCCCTGTTACTAGACATAGCTATTAATTTTGCATTTATCAGGAATTCATCGATATGCACTTTCTCCTTTATAGATTTCTGATGGCCGCAATCACCTGTTCTACGATATTTTCACAAAAACTACCCATCTTATGTGTATGTAAGTAAAACAGTTTTGTCGAAAGTAGATTAATTAGGTCGTTCTTGTGATTTCATTCCCCGAACGTTGATGGGTATGTTGCAGCTTACTCTGCTCGCTACCATACGCATAATACTGATCACGGCCTTAAAAGCCAAAGATAACCTCATTGGTTCATCGACATTAATTTTTCATTGACAATAGCCAGCATCTGCTACACAGCTAAATATGGGTTACATAATCTGTGAAAATTTGATTGTAAAAGAGTTTAATATTACTTCAAACTATTTGTCAAATATTATTATAAAATTAGTACAGACAAAAGCCTGCTTATAAGCGTATGTAAACATAATTATCTCAAAGAGAATACAACTATCAACGTGTGAACCACCATGAAAGATACCTAGCCACCGAACTGCTCGCTACAACAGTTGCGCGAGCAAACGGTGCCCATATCATAATATAGGTAAGAAATACTTACTAATGGAGTAGATAGCAATGGTTTTTTCGCTGCAGGGAGATATATTCGCCCCATCATATGTGCTGGCCATATTGAATTATTATATTCAGATACTGGGGCTGTGAATCGTTTACTTACTGGTACTCACTAAAAACTGCTGCATCGTGTGTCTTGTAGAAGTCTTACAATGATTTATAATGTAGTAACGCACACAACAGCTGTCGTCTCCCATTTGTAAATGTATATATCTCCTATTGGAGCAAATATTATGTACTGCAGAGCAGACAAAAAATGTTTGTGTAGTTAACATGTTCGGTTCGATTGAAGCAAATGACGAATGGGCAGGTCAAAGTTGAGAGCATAAGTGGCGTTGTCTTCCACATATGTATTGCATTCGACGCAATACGCGCACCGGCACCTTTAAACTATTCACAGAAGTTTTGGCAGCATGAAGAAATAACAAACTACTCTAAACTTTAATGCAATAAAACACCCATGCATATTCATAACTATGCCATATGCTGATCAGCTTATTTATTGCATTGTCAATAGATTCAACCCGATGAGCTTGTGAGTGACAGTTCAATTTCCATGGTTGGGTCTACGATTATTCATAATTCGAAAAACGAGCTAAGGTTCGATATCCTTGCGGTTGGCGACGATCAATCCTCTGTAGAAGTAAAGAAAAGTAAGTAGTTAGTTAATTCTAAAGGGAATATGTACTTGCGATATCACTTGGCAATAGCGGACTTCTAACCCATACCTGATGTGAGTGTTACCAAACTCATAATGGTAGCTTTCTATCGCCCAGTTGTTGTCGATGACTATCACCTCATCACATCCAATATGGAATATTGATCCTTCTGTGTCTCTAAACTCGCCTTTTGCTTATGTAGCAATTGCTGTCACATAATGCAAACACAAATTGAAATGCTCTTACAAAACAAGAAATTCCATAAGTGTAAACATAACATGAGCGTCCATGTGCGAGAACTTTGCAGTATTACGTCTGAATTGTTTAAATTGAGACTCTTACTGGTCCCAAAGCAGATAATATATTATTTATATTTGGTGCACCTTTTTTTCGCACCAAGTACTGGTAATAAAAATACTGTTCTTAATATGATTACGAGATAACAAAAATATTACAAGACGTCGCAGTAGGCAGCAGCATTGAACATATGACAAGAACAATATTAATCATTTGGTTTTTCCTCAATCATTTTCCTCAAAATGTGCAAAACTTACCTTCATTGCCAACCATGTCATCTTTGTCGTGCATAGCAAATATGCAATCACCGGTAAAAAAATCCTTGAGTTGATCTAATTTGCCCTCGTTGTAGATTTTCTCCCCAGAGCCCATCTTTTCTACTACTGAGTTACCAATCGCTGGTACGGTTGAAAATAAAACAATTACGAATGTGTTTGCACTTGTTAAGTTCTGCTTTTGTTGAATCATCACAAATACTTACTCGTGTTGCCAACCATATTGCACTCGTTGCTGCCACTCGCCAGGCCAATAGTTAGCAAGCAGAAACACAGTATGTTCAGAGCCATAGTAAACCTGAAATACTCAAACGCTGGTGCTGTGGCCTGAACTGTTCCGTCTATTGGTTATTTATCCATTTCTACGCGGCAGATGTTGATGTTGGTAACAATAATCCGCTTCTCACCGATGCTCAGTCAGTAAAATAACAGTCAATACAACGCATATAACAACGGGGACTGTACCACCGGGAGACTACTTGAAAATACTGAATACTATTACGTACGACACAAAGTATGCGACATTTTGTACCTAGTGCTTTTAATATATATTTTATTACCAGCGTGATGCAGTTTGAGATAGAAATGTAATGGCTTTGTTTGTAACGCTTCTGCTATCTAAATCACCCAACGCAATGAATATTGGCGTTAAGCGTCTATGCAATATTGTGAGAACACACTGGTTGTGGGGCAATAACCCTCCTCGTCAAATTGGAAGTTGTGACGACTGGTTCTTGTATGCAGAACCAGTGTTGGCAATTAAACACACAAACAGTACATAAATGTTGTGCACCGCGTGCATCTGATGCTGCTTCTATATATTCATATGCGATAACACATGCAATACATGCTTCCTACAAAGGCATATCGTAATAAGCTCGTTGAATGTAGCGCGCAAAATAGTCTCTCATTATGCAATATTCAATTGCACGTTGGCTCTTTGGTTAGATTACCTTTGCCGTCCCTACTTTGATTTATATGGCTTATCGTCACAATCAAAAGCTGCTTGCCTGACTTGTGAACTGTCGATAGCTTGCAAAGAGCTACATGTACCGCAGACACAATACGAGTTAACATCGTGAAACAATGATTCATTTAGTGCATCCATTGCAAGACTTTATAAGAGTGCATCCATTTTATCATTAAAGACTTCCTATAAGACACGCCACATTACGGACGCGGTTGACAGTGTTTCATATTTTTCAGCAATTGCGATCGTTATAACCAGAGAAACTGACATTCATATCTTGTCGTTTCGCCCGTGCAATTTCATAACCCCGTTCATTACACATGGACGCGCCAGTGGTGGGACTGATTTACAACCCTAGGTCGACACCCCTTCCTCTTTTCAGCAATTGCGACCATCTCTTATATTCCAGTTTCTCTAACCGGACGAGCCTTGCGGCCGAGTTTCCGTTTGTTCCACTTCTCTACAATCTCAAACTCTTCATCCTCATGTCGCGATCTTGCTGCGGATCTGGGTCCATATACTTCTTGCAATGAATAGCCTTTTTTAGAAGTTATAGCTGGCTCCGAAGTGGCAGTAACAGCAGCAGTGAAAGTTCTTGAAGCAACTTTTACAATTGATGCCCCAGTAGTGGATATAGGTACTGGTTATGAGGTCGGTGGGGTAACAGATGTAGCAATCACAGACATCGGCGCTTGTGTTTCCATATACTTCTGACAATGAATAGCCTTTTTTAGTAGTTATAGCTTATATAAATTCGGATGAAAGATCGCCTTACGTCCAATGAGAAATCATGAATCATTAAACAGGTGTATCATGTTCTCGATTCAATGACCCAATAACTTGCCGACGGAAGTGACATGTCACTGAAACCATCATAGGGTATTGCGAGCGACAAACAAATTTCCTGCGTCCGTTTTCGTCATATTTCCTAAGTACCATTACGACCCAGTGTCTAATATATAATCTACACTGTGGAATAAAATTGTGCTATTGGGTATGTATTCAGGTCGGTGGTAACACCTTCCTATTGTCTTAACCATCGCAGACGATCTTATTCGTTTCTTTTATCATTATCGTCAACAAAACATTGTAAAACACCGCTGCCCTGTGTCACGTTTTAGACTTGATTTGCAAACAAAGGGCAGCCTAACAATGACGTCATTGAGATGATGTCTAAGTCTAAATAGGTATGGGCAAATATATGACTAGGGCTGGCGGTGGCCAAAGTGGAGCTCTTTGGATGGGATCGATGCTAAGTGAGTAAAGCCTGGCGATTGATCAAAACCTGGGAAAGCAGCAGTTGTTAAATGGTGGGATTGAATTCAGCCACTTCATAACGACAGGTGCAAAGGCCTCGTTGTGGCGAATACAGCTTCACAGAAGACTACAAAGGGGTGGTGTTGAAACAGCACACCAAAGCCCCTGTATATGCTTCTTGGACGATCTATCGAATGCCAAGACGGTTGTTCCACAGAAGATTTGACGTATAGCATGCCTGGTAACTGAACATATATTGTTGGGAAAGAAAATCTTAGACAATGTGGAAAAAACGGTAACATCGCTGTTATATTGACGCATTAAGGTTGTAATCAAATGGGTCACGTTACGTATTAGAGGGAAGGTAAAGAAGTGAAAAGTTTAGCGAGTAAACATAACGAGCGTCATTAAATCTTCTATGATCCCTTGTAAGAACCGCTTTCTGTTATCTCAGCAGTATCACACGAGGCTGTTATGTAACTGCCCAGAGGACCATTCATAACAGGCTTAGTTGGCAGGTCTTAATAAATCCTACCTGTCATAATGCAATAACACACATACGGACACATATATATATATATATTTCTTACGCGAAGCACATTAGGATGTGAGCGGCTTGTGGTCTGGAATCTCCATGATTTGCATATATGGTTAGCGGAAAATTACACCTCAGTGGTTATGTGGCGTTTGTACACAAGTCTTTCTCTTTATTGTCGATGCTGATCGCCATCGGCTGAAAAGAAATGTTTCTGATAAAACCAAAATAAAGCTCAATATTCATTGGTCGATCTCATGCTTTTGTTCGAAAGGTATCGAACTAATTTTTACTAAGCTAGTTACCAAACAAGCCGCGATTTATCGGGTGGCTGTTTACTGCAACGAGGACAAACGCGTCATTGGTGGCATATGTAAATTTATGTTTATTTATACATGCATATCTATTTATATATATAGATATGCCAGTATTTTGTACCTTGCTTTTTATCAGCAGGGCGGCTGTGAAAATATAAATCAGCATCCGCAAATCAGACACTCAGCAACCTCGCATTAGTCCCCGGTTGCTGGAGACAGATAGACAGATTTGATGTCAACGTTCTTCTGTATTTTATTTATTTGTTATTTATGCATATGTGATATATTGAGTACGTATATACGTGTTGTACCCGGATTAATTGCTAAATCGACATTTTGTTGCATTCTGTTGCATAACTTGTGTTCCATTGGTTGTGATAATTGGGAGGTTCGATTGCTATTATATGACATTATATTGGTTCATTGGTAGTTTTAGCATTTTGACTTCGGATCAGATATCCATCTTATGGTACAGCAAGAGCACCGTACCTCCATTTTACCGCTCACACAAAGCCTGGTACGTTGATTGATACAATTACGTGTCTCTAGGATTCGTGATGATATACGCACTTTTTCTGCAGAACCAATGTGATAAAAGCAGTAGCGAACAACTTTACATCATCAGTGTCTCAATGCATAATTAGGCAGCTATATGTTGACAAATATTACCAAAACTGTTCTAGCAAGAGAATGCCGAATGGATGCAGATAATGTGAATAACGTTTACGTTACTGGTGCTATCATCATTAACAAGTGTATTGAAAATATTCTGCCTTTCCCGATCAGATAACTTGTCACTGTATATGGCACAATAACGCTGCCCTGGTTAACATCCTCGCTCACAAAGTCCACCAGGGAATAGTAAATTACCTCTTGCTTTGATTTTCTGTTGGGGACTGATTTGATATATTGCACAATGCTTAAATCATTTTTGCCATAACTGTCTACCGTAACATCGCAAACTAACGAAACCTTGTCGCGAGCATAATATGTATTGCAGTTGGTTTGAAACTTATGTCCCGTTTTATGCTGTGTACAATTATATCGGGGAAATTGATGATCGGGCAACAAGAACGCTGTGCAATCAAAGACGACGATAAAATGTATACTGACACAAAAGCAAATAGTTGAGAGCGTGCTCTGTTATACATAATCTTATAAGATAATGCCTGACAGACAAAATCACCGCCATTCAAGTGCTTTTCGTTCACCAAGCAGTAAACTTTTAGTCGCTTCAGTTTCTAAAGCGCCCACGGCGATGCACTTGAGATTTACCCACTGACCCGCGTGAGTCTCTTTACATAGGACTTTCATCTATACTTGAGCATAATGAACAGCACCACAACGCACGGAGACGAAAATGATTCTCATACTTGATTATATGAATAAGTGCCGGGAGTGCTGAAATTTGATTTCTAAAGCAATTCCCATCACGTCATTCAACATTTGGTAAAATAAAATATCTAGAATGGTAAGATATACCCTAGTAGCAATCAAGACAAACTCCAGGTAATTGCCAACTCGGTAGAGACTACGTTTTTGTTGGTTGATCGCTTGCGTGGAATATGCACATTTCATGAAAGATACATTGAGGAACAAGAAATTTGCATTTCAGACGTGCTCGTGTGTTAATTCCATAATGTACAGGAGCTGTACCTAGGATTACGCCACAATATGGTAAGCAGCAATCATAAGTCAACCTGGGCATATCCGCGGCCAATGCTCAACAATGGGAACACTTGTAAATTGAGATAGATATATTTATGTGAATATGACCGTCTATGATTTCACTTTAAAGGAAGAAGGTTTAGAGCCCAGGCAAGCTTCGAATACCAGTTATGTTAACCAACCTTATCGGTTAAAATAACATCGCGTAGATCGAATTGAATCCACATCTTATGGCAAATCAGGATGCGCCTCAGACGAAACCTGTAAATTGTCAGTTTCTGACTATACGTTGTAATATGATTATCTAAGTTACGAAACTAATTTTGTAAGTAACTAGTTGATATCGGACATTTGTTAGACATTGCATTAACAAAAAGGTTAAGGAAAGAAACACAAATTCCATAATTATTTGCATTATGTAGACAGGATGAGGTATACATTGACGTAATATTGCACGGTGCACCGTTAGATGTAAAGCATAGTAAACGTCAGTTCTCGTTATCTTGTACAGCTTAGTGGTTGTATAATAAGCTACAATGGCCAGTTAACGCTCCCATCGCTTGTCAAACAAGCAACTGTCGTGCCAACTAAGGTTAGGTTTTTCATCATATTAACACAACACACAATACATTATCTAATACTCCTAGTGCAACAAGATAACAGTTATAATTTGGGGTGTTTAAAACAGTTTTTGGGCAAATAAAGTTAAATGCTTTCAGGCCAGCTGACAAAACAGTGTTATACGTATTAATCGATGATGATGGAATCGATAACATGAGCTTATGCCCGGTATCTAATTACATCTTATTAGCACCACACCTAAGATATTTTTAAGCAGCTTTATGTATGAGGCTCCCTTCGCTTGATCAGAAAAGATTACATCATTCTCAGAAGCTAAACATTGATCAAGTCGTGATTATTCGAATTATGTGACCCAACCTGATCGGTTTGATTTATATCGAGTAGCTTGAATGAAACCGACTTTTTATGTCAAATCGGGCTGTGTGTTCGACGAAACCAATTGATTTCCTGTTTTTTGTTACTGTCGTGAAGTTACAATGCGGCTCGTTGCTGTATAATATTTATCAGGTACAAAACTTGTTTTGCTTATGACTGGTTAATATTAGATCTATGTTATAACTTGCATTCACAGAAAGGTTTCGGAAGAAAAAAAACCCCTCCATTATTTTAGCGGGAAGTATTCGCGGATTCTAGAGAGGATTAAGTAATAAGTAATTTTTAGGTAAAAAATAGACGATGAAGTAATCAACATGATAGTCACAAATAACGGTGCGCATATATTTCTAGTCATATGTTTAGGCGCACAGCAATCCTAAAAAAACAAATAAGTCGGTTAATAAAAAAATATATCATGGCCTTTTTATGCTCAAACATGTAAACGACTTTTTCCCTAAATCAGCATTACGCAGTCTATATTTTCATCTTATTCACTCAAATTGGTCATATAGTATACTTGCATGGGGGTAATCTGCCTAAAGTAGTTTGAAACGTTCAGCAATACTACAAAACGTGTCTAAGATATATTAACAAACGCGTATGCATAACCCTTATTCACGCGTAGCAATACATTAAAGTTAAATATTTTGTATAAGTATAGAGTAACCTTATTTATGTACCATTACAAGAATTATATGTTACCATCAGTATTCATCTATTCATGCCATCACCAATGCAATATCAACAGTTTTTATAACACACGTAATACTCATCTAATTGTCACACCAATCTCACGTACAGAATTTGTGAGATCGTTACCTCTAAATACGTTCCCTAACTCAAATGGCCACAATCTCATGCTTCATTTTCTGTATTATTCCACGTGAAAATAAACGCCTCGTTTCATAAGAAATTACTTGTTCAAACAGCCATTGTATCGACTGTAACTTAATACAGACGAATAATACCTAAGCTATGTTAAGGCAATATTTTCTGTTATGCCATAGACTTAGTATTTGCCTAGTTGTATGCATAATAACTGGTTGACTTATTATGTTTTAAATATACCTCGCGATCACAGGGGTGGTTAGAAGATAGATGCCTGCGGCTAAACCACGCCCGACTCTTGACAGCATGTGTGAATTTACTATTAGTATGTGTATGTATAATAATAATAATCGAGAAACAGATTAACTTCTTCATTTTCATCATCTTCTATTTCTGAAGTGTACATTGACTTTCTATTGCTCAGAAAACGCGTTAGGTGTATATTATTAGACGTCATTTTTCTTGTTATCTATTACAACCGATAGGTTACAATCGATTCGGAAGTCGAAACTACACTGGCCAGTTTATGCTGCCATCGACAAACAAACAACTGCCTGGCCGACCACGTGTATTTTTTCATAATATTTAGGTAGCACGTAGCACATTATCAAAGAAACTCCTTAGGCAAATAGGTACCAGTTAATATTGGCGGTGTTTAATACAGTTCTTTGCAGCTCAAATCTAATGCATGTAGGCCAGGTGACCAAAACTGGTTAAACGTACCAATCGATGATGATGGAGCCAGATAAAGTGGGCGTATGCCCGTCTTATAATCAACACGCATATGATAATTGAAAGCGGTTGTATGTATGAGGAAGTATTTTATGGAAGTGGTGGCCCAGTACTGCATAGCGATAAAATGGGAGAAAATTTTACTATCCAGAGATATCATAAAATTTATTAAGGAAAGTTGATCCATCAGTGATGCGAGATGCTAGTGGCGCATAGGGGAAGTTAGGGCCCACGAGAACCGCAAGAATATAAAGCTACCTACAAAGAAACCGGCATAAGCAAAGAAACCCGCAGTGGCAAAGAAACTGTCACAACCAAAAGCAAAGAGCTCGGCAACGCCAAAGCTAGCCATACGCGCGGCAAAACAGTCAAAAATGAAAACTCTGTCAGATATTTTAAGGTGTGCCCTATGTACAGTAAGAGAGGCACAAACCACCATTTAGACATAGATACAAATAGGTTAGATCAACCTCTATCATGTCCCCCAATGGTATACGGCATACAAAAAGAATTGCTACGGCAGAACATCGGTGCACGTGGCAAAACATGCACATGCTTCCAAAAAGTAAAACAAATTATATCCACGGGTTATACAAAGCTACCATTTACTACCACAATCAATCAAGTTCGTCCGTTTGGGCGTTGTCAGGTATCATTGGGTAATACTAAGTAATGCCAGGTGGGTTATGCATAAGTGCTGAGTGTTCGCCTTCGCACACAGCCGTCCGTTCTGTTAGCGGTTAATTGAACAAACGTCACAATCTATATTAAACAAATACATGGCATCACCTAAATTAACCTCTGAAGAGGCCAAGGCAATTGTAGATCTACGCGGTACCATGCCCTCCGACAGTTTCAAACTAGGTAACACCTTGTTATATAAAGTAAACAGAGAGGCCTACAATGTATCGACCGAGACGGCACACAGCGTACCCAATATTTCTGAACTGTTCAGCCGTCTTGATAAGCTCAAGGAGCACCTAGCAGAGACTATACATGAGACTGGTATTGATAAGATGGGTCCACAAGGTAATGCGGGAGCCCCCCTCCCACCGATGAATTTTGGAAAATTACGTCAAGTTAGAGCCTACATAGGATGTAGAAGAGTTTTGGTGTGCTACGTATTAAATTGAGTATGTGAAATTGAAATTGAATATGTCCGTCTATGACTTTACTTTAGAGGAAGACGGTACACAGAGGCCCCTTAACAGGCGTAGGTCACCCCATTCGCCACAAGCCCTACCATCCGTCACACAACAGGCAAATCCTGCCACAACGCAAAGAGACACAAGGGTTCTTAGCAAGTCCTCACTTCGCCTCCAATACATATGCAACACAAGATTTCTAGACCCATTTCGCTACGTGCCTGCCTGCTGGGTTCGACTATTTACTCTCCCGAAACCGGAAAGCTTGTTATACAGATTAGTGCATTACTAATACGATGCCGCTGCTTGCAAACCGTATGTCATTGAAAAGTAATCGAACTCACCGATGTATGGATTCACGGCCTCAACATAAAATGTATAGTAACTACAAATGCATAGACGCGAAATTAGTCATTATTTTAATGCTTATGAATTTTTACGGTTAGTTAAGAAAACGCAGGTTCTTCAATTTGCCCCCTGCGAAGAGTTTTCTTTTCTCGGAATAATGTTGCTAGGCCAGAATCATCAGTCACATTTGTAGTAATGACACATCATAGATGGGTATCAGCAGCATTGATCTAGGTAGAGACAACCATCAAGTGCTGTGAATTCGCAATCAGGAGAGACAGTTGCCCTCTCGGAATGGTGGAAGATATAAATGAACGAATAGTGGTGCGTATATATTTCGTCATGAAAGACTTGAGGCCGCGCCATAATTATGCATTCAAACATTGAGTCCGATCTCGGGCGGCAGTTTTTTTTTACAAATTATATCAATATCAAATTTATATCCAGAGGAATAAGTCGTTTCTTCAATTCAAGTAAAACGCTTGCACTTTAGAACGGGCTTCAAAAAATATATGACATGTCTTCGTGTCGTGAATGTCTGATAATATCTTTAGAGGTGCATTGAAATACCGCTAAACTAACAATGTCTGATTCGGATGTTGGAAAATATCGACTTTAATACGGCTAATGAAACCAACTCATGCCTGGGAATGTCATGACTGTAAAACATAATGTAATCGCCATATTTTAATAAGCAGTCGCCATCGAAGCGGCATCAACTGTCTTATGCTTTATCAATGGTTAATCCCCGGGCGTGTTTTGATCATGAAGTGCCGTGCAATATCATCAAAAAGCATGTTGACCACAGGTTTCTCTGACATCCTCAGCAATCAAAATCCAACAGCGGAAAAATAACCAACTTATTCAACAGAACCTAACAACTGTCCATCAACATACATTGTCATGCTTCATTGAAAATACTGCTCAATTAATCTGTATTTACTTTACGCAGAATAAATTAAGCACATTACGAATCATTTTCAAGTGATGTGAACCTTGCTGTGGAGGTAGAGTTGAACAAATAAACCAGACGATCAAGATAAATGTAGTTTTTCCGAGACAAAATCCCAAGACGTATATGCACGTATTAATCGACTATTGATTCTTGATCAGGCTAATTTAATGACGTTTACTGACCAGCTTTATTAAAATGACAAGAGCGCGTTAAAGACCAACCTATGATTCATTTCTAACTGGGTAGATTTTATTTGCATTATCCACGTGAATTAATCTGATTAGTTATTTCGCTTAACGCCTTGATCAATTGTTTCAAATGCTTGTTTTACTAATATAGACACAATGTAGTTGCCGCAAATGTAACCATGTAAAAATACCTATATTATCGTGTCAATTTGGGAAACAACGCGGGTATCATGCGAATACGGAAGCTTCTTGTGTTCTGGGGTTGTATCTTTGCGTCGAAGGGTGGCTTCGCTGTTACATGATCAAAGGGTATTTGCTTTGCCTTTGCAAAACCATTTATCGGTGGCGTACGTTGGCTAAATTGCTTCTTCACCACTGGCATGTGCATTCAGCAACAGTCATTCCAAGTGGGATGCTTGCTTATATTGGAGACCCATATGCACTGCAGAATTTAATAATGTACTTCTCAGAGACATCAGCGTTGCAATTAAAATGACAAGAGCGCGTTAAAGACCGGTGACGATTGTACGTAGGTTACTTCTTCTCAGTAGCCTCTACCTTCGTTGAGTTCTGTCACCCAGCACCATCACTTGGAAGAGGTCAATTATAGTTTGTCATACGTTTTGAAGATAGCGGGATCTGTTATTTGCAAAGGCATGCGTAGTTTAAGTATTCATTGAACTATTTTACTCTTAGAAATAGTCCTGAACTGAAGGTCGTAATGCCCATTAATTAATTAAGTAAAGTAATAGGAAATTACATGCTGTCAAATTAGTGGACGTCTAAAGATGACCTACGAATAGTTATTAACGCTTGTTATCTCAGACCATCGTTAACGATGGATAATCTGCTCCGAGGAAAACCAAAGCAGTAAACGATTGAACAGCATCGATACAATATGATATGCATACATCGTTTTCTCAACATAGAAATAGTGTTTGGGCATATAAAGTATCTAGCATATAAAGTATCGCTGCATTGCGCCTGTATGTTTAAACAATCGCCGGAAGATATAATAATAGCTTACGCTATGTACCACGAATAGCTTGATTAAAATGGTGGTAATCATGACATGTAAACTGACTGTCTGTGAATTCATACTATTGCCGCTGTCAGTACATGCATTAGCTTATATTTCTAGTATATACTGTCAAAGTATGGATTATGGTCTCGTTCTAAAACAGGCAATGAAATGATTCGAGATTGTAATGGTGAGTAAAGTAACAACATATCTGCCAATACATCATGAGATTCTTTATCATGCAATTCTTCATTGTTTTTGCCATACGCTGGCTCATTATCTTCACTTGATAAGCTACCACATACGAATGTGCAGTACTTTTAGTTTGTACAGCGAATAACCCAGGATTTTAATCAAACCCGTTTCACTTTTAATCTGGTGATGGTATCATTGCAAAATCTCTCCATAAGGAACAGATCTGTAGATCTGGCGAGTATCACCTATATGCCGTTGTCGAGAGTAAAAACCTTCCCGTGTGATAATGATGCCAAGGAACTCCGGTTGTTCCGCGCGGCATTACACAATGTTCGGTTAGGTAAGCATTGCCATATGGGTTATTCCTTGATTCCACATGACTGATATAAGGTCCAGTTCACGTGTCAATACGGGAATATATGGACGCACGTATACGTACTGTTTCGAGATGAGCAAAACCATGTGAATATTCTGACGATTTATATCCACCACAACCGAACGGAATAGCTGCGTTATTGATATCATAAAGGTGCGTGTTTTGCTTTTTTTATATCAGTTGTTGCGGGCGTGGCATTGCTAATGTCATAATCTGCGCTATATCGTTGCCTGTGTAATCTCGTACTGTGGGCCAATAGTGTTTGCTACCGCTTAATCCCTGGATAAGAGGAATGTTTACCAACAGCATCGCCAGGCTAGCGTTGACTGCCCAATTAGTGGCTGATATCTTTGATGGCGAAGAGAAAAACGTTCTGCCAAAGTGAAGAAATGACACGGATATGTCCTGCAGAAAGAAGAGTAAGAGATTGATCGCACCACAGCTCAGAAGATATGACAGCAACACACGGCCTGATTGTTAAAATTACATATAACGATTTCCGGGCCGGCAAATACACAATGCAAACATTACAGTAACTCTTGCAAGGTTACTAAACTCGTAATGGATTTGCACATATAAATATCATCCCGCTACGAGAGAGCTATTTGTGCAGCCAGACATGTTATTATGTTCCTCGTCAACTGTGAGTCCTGAGATCTGCCGTATACTGTTCTTGAGCACTGATTGATATCATTTGGTGCATAATATTGTCTCTGTTCACAAGGAATAGAAATGATAATACTGTATCATCAGTGTTCAAGAACAACCATAAACTAATAGCTGATACAGGGACATCTACTAAAATAAACAATTAAGGTATAATTCCTCAACTACGTTTGTTAAAGCTTCCAATTAGCTCAAGTGCATCTTTTGCGAAAAACAACAGATGCGACCCTCCTGAAAAGAGGATTCCTCTCACGATTTCAGATTTCGGGATGAAGGACGTTCTGACACTCTTTTAGGGTAGAACCAAGTGTCACTAAAGCACAATGTAAGTATTCGTATACTCATCACGCTTTGGTGTTTTCAAACAATGCTCTGTAACACTTTTATTTTGCATGCTGCGAGCATCATGAAATTTGTCTAGGCTGCAGAAACATATTTGTAATAAGAAAGATTGTCGACATTGGGTATTATTTAGGGGAAATTTTTGCACAATATGCCATGCTTGCCGATCTAGATGTATTTTTCACCGCAAATATTACACATGTATCATGTCAAACCATCATCTAAATCAAAACTTACATTGAGTCCGTATGAAACATTAGTGTACTGAATTCATTTCTGGACGTCGATCGGCAATAATTTGTCACATACGTAACTCTAGTAATCATTACCCATACAGGCTTGCGTTCACAAAACAGGTTATGCACAGATCATCATGATCACTGCCAGTATGAAGAAGCTAACTCTACACATCATCAAAGCATCCAACAACAAATACCAGCCACGTAGCATCTCACAGGGTAATTTTGCACTCTGTCTTTCAACATTGTCCCAGACATGATGTCGAGCAGCAAATAAAATGATATTTGCCACGCAAGTTTCAACATATGCGCATATGCATGTATGAATGTGTATATGTATGTATGTATGTATGTATGTATGTATGTATGTATGTATGTATGTATGTATGTATGTATGTATGTATGTATGTATGTATGTATGTATGTATGTATGTATGTATGTATGTATGTATGTATGTATGTATGTATGTATGTATGTATGTATGTATGTATGTATGTATGTATGTATGTATGTATGTATGTATGTATGTATGTATGTATGTATGTATGTATGTATGTATGTATGTATGTATGTATGTATGTATGTATGTATGTATGTTTGTCTGTATGTATGTATGTATGTATGTGTATGTATGTATGTATGTATGTATGTCTGTATGTATGTATGTATGTCTGTCTGTATGTATGTATGTATGTATGTATGTATGTATGTATGTATGTATGTATGTATGTATGTCTGTATGTATGTATGTATGTATGTATGTATGTATGTATGTATGTATGTATGTATGTATGTATGTATGTATGTATGTATGTATGTATGTATGTATGTATGTATGTATGTCTGTCTGTATGTATGTATGTATGTATGTATGTATGTATGTATGTATGTATGTATGTATGTATGTGTATGTATGTATGTCTGTGTTGTTTATTAATACTACATTTGCCAGAGACTTCGGTGTAATTTTAACTATATTTGCCGGACAAAATTATTTGACGGACATATAGGTGTGCAGCAAATAATTGAGATGTCTGTTGTATGACTCTACGGACATGCAATCGCATTACGTTTGTACAAATAAGTTACTGTGGTGCTCAAATAGTTCAATAATGTGCATATTATTCTATTCGAGGTAGAATTATTTGATATTTAGTGATCTGAAATTCTTGCGCATGTATTTGTTTTACGCTCACACCTATATTTGCCAGACACTTTCGATTTTTGCTGATTATTCGTTCTATACGGAAGATATTTTAGTGATTTTGTATATATTTTATTTATTATTTCAGCATGGATCCACCAAAAATGACAAAATAAATGCGAAAACAATTAATAAACTCCTTCGTCGCGACACAGACGGAGGTTCGTGCATCTTCCACGGATGTTTGCAGCAATCCGAGTCTCAGGCCAGCCTGTTGTCAACATTTGTTCTTTCAGCTGTTTATTTCAGATTGTTTGGTGAGATCACACACTTTACTAGAGATAAGTTTGTAATGCCACCGAGTCAGTATTTTGTTATGCGCCTTTCACAGATTCCTGCAAATTATTGCCCGATGTTATAAATTACGATTAACCCGCACCACCTCTGTGGCACTAACGCGGGTTCAACATTATGATTATGTTACCACCAGATCCGGGCTCAACCCGAGCCAAAAGTGGTGAACTGACAAAATGCGACCCCGTTTACATTTAAACTTCACCATATCTATGGTTAAAAATGCATGGCTTATTCTCAATTATCTTGCCTAGCTTACTGATACATTTATCGAATGAATCAGTAACCTGAGTCTTCAAGCTTCTTTTGTAAACCCCTCTTGATCAGTTGATGGCTCTTCAGCCTCTACCAGTCTATGAACATGCAGTCTTTTACCGCATCAAACATCAGCATGTTGATCCTGATGTATTACCTATCACATTTATAGGTTATTTATTTTATTTTCAGGCAGAAAATTAACACGATGAATTGAGTCTTTTATTGGTTGAGAGATAATGCTGCATCATATATAACTTGTTAATCTGGTGATAAGAGTATTTAATGATGATGATGGATCTTCATTTTGTGTTTTACCTCAACATTACTAAATCTATAACAATCATTGATGAAATTGATACATTTTCAGTTAGTTTTAGTCATTATATTTATGGAAATGATAATGATATATTCATCTTATCAGGTCAAATAAGACCGCAGAAGGAAGTACGTACCTCAAACAAAGTACGTACTTCGTTCCCAGTGCGGCGTACCTTGGTTTGAAGTATGCATACATAAACATTAATTTTTTCAACTGTTTTGCATTTGTGACATAATCTGTTGAGATTTGGTTGGGTAAAATCGTGGAAACCCCCTTAGTTGTCACAGCCTCGATTTGGGACGATATTTAGCGTTGCAAGTGTACGAGAAGACTTTTCTACGCGTTTTCAAACTTTAGTACGGCGGCCATTGCGTGTCTTTCCCGAATATTGATGAGGCAAGAATCATTTTTGAATCAGTTTGGCAAATTAAAGCACTTACTTTGTGCGGAGCATAGTTTGTCTAGATTATATAAAATATAGTTTAGGGAAAATTGTAGGGCATATTTGTGACTTATAGATGATAACATCTGACCCCATGTCAATCCATTTGCACACCTGATATTTTTGTACTCTAATCGAAGTACGCCTTACCATGATTGTTTCAAATTTCGCTTGTTGTCCACCCGGGTCTGATTGAGAGTGTTCATGTAGTTCCTTGGCCCCCGAAGATTTCACGTCGGTCCCGTAGATGTAAGTCATAGAGATTCATCACAATGGAAGACGGTAGTCATGGTGCGACTTATTTTGGTGGAGTGGGTCTCGGCTTATCGTCAACACTTAGTCGCTATGGTAGCCTTTGTTGGTCCTACTGTGGTTCTTGACAAAACCGTTGCTTGGACGTACTTTGCTGCTAAAATCCTGCAACCCAGGTTGTCTCTAGCTCGCTGGCAATGTTCTCCATTCCCTCCAATCGCTCTTATTTTAATAACTGAGTAATTCCGCCGTTGGGCGCTTATTAACTTTTTAATTAAGTAAAATTAAGACAAACTCATCTGGAAGGCACATGATAGAGCTCATACCTCCTTCAAGACGAGCTGTGTCTAACAATGGCACAAACAATGGCGATCCACTAGAGTTGAGGCCAAATTGAGGAGATTACATTATTACATTCAAATAGAATTAGCTTATGTAAATTGCGATACACACATAATCGACGGTCTTACGACGCTTAGAGGTATAATCATTTGTGTTATACACTGGGGTTACTATGCTATCCAAGCTAGGTCACAGGGCCTTTACTTTCCTATCCTAGCAAGGATACATTGGGTTTACTGTGATCTCTAATTCTGTCAGGCTGGTTTTAGCTTTGCTTTCCATGCTGGGGCACATAGACTGTTGAATGTTCATTATAATTTAACTATGCTATCCAAGCCAGGACACATTACGCTCCCCATGCTAGGGCACACACTGGGTTTACTCTGCTATCTAAGCTAGAGCACACACTGGGTTCATAATGCTATCCAAGTAAAGACACTATGCTATAATATGCTATCACAGCTAGGGCACACTGGTGTTTCTATGCTCTCTAGGACAAACTGTAGGCTGGTTTGCTAAGCTGTCTAACCTAGGGTTATAAGACTATTTAATCTTGGACACTATTCACTATTCTAACAAAGCTTGGACACACTGTTGGTTTACTATTCTTTCCAAGCTAGGACACACCGGGTTTACTATGCTATCCAAGCAAGAATACACTCTTGGATTGCAAAGATATCCAAGCCACAATACACATGGCAGGTTTTAACTTCCCTCTCCACAAGGAAGGATAAACACTGGTTTAAATTGCCTATCAAGGTAGGATGCTATCTGGGATGACCATGTTATTCAATGCCTAAATTGGTTGGAAAGGATTGAACCATCGCATGATATCAAACACCTGTCACAGTCAGTGTACACATCTAACAGTAGATGTATGAAACATGTAACAGATTGTGTACATGTCTGATAGAGACGATGTCAAACTCGGTTATCTTTTACTACTTGCAAGCTTATGTTTACAGTCAAATGCTAGCATATTCACAGATCAGTCAATGCTTTAGTATGAATCAATGAGGTACCTCTCATAGAATGGTCTCCTGTACTAATCTAAATGGAAGAGTTTTGAATTTTATTTTCTGTGTCAGGATATGGCTTCATATGAAAAGCATATGAAGGGTTGCCATTTAAAGCACTAAATAATGAATAATTTGGCAGTATGCATTTGCCTTAGGTTTTTACATTTATCATTTTAAGTGTAATTGATAACAATCAACATGTCCTGTGTTATTTGGACACGTTACAGCTTGTAGACAGCGCTTTATGGAGGTCCCGCTAGAAAGCTGAGGTCTCTGAATTTAAGCCCCATCAAAAAGTGGCCTGGAGCTAATTCAAAAGGTACCATTGTTTGTATAAATTTAGCAAGCATACCCAGATGTTTGTTTAAGCAAATATGCCCGTATTAGAATTTGATTTCAATTATGTAGTTCATTTACTCTTGTGTTTTTTAGAATAGATAATAATGTTTTAATTTGTCTTGCTTCATCTTCTTAGTTTAATGCACATTGTTACATGCAGAAATCAGTGAAGCAGGATGGTGAATTTGATAATTTTGTTAGACTAACTTTTTTCACGTCTTTATTATTGTATTTTAAAGTTGGAATATCAGACATTTAACACATAACATTCAAAAAAATAAAATTCTAAACCTGTTTATTAATTTGAAATTAAAAAGAAAATATTGGACCTTATAATAAGCTATAATCGGTCAATTTCCTATTTATGATTCTAATGCTCCAGTGATAATTATTCATCACCATTTAATGTAAACTTTATTCATCCATTACCTCTGCCCTTCAGAGTTTTTGTCAATCCCATCTTGTTTCACAAATTCAGAGACTACAACAGTTGAGGTAATTATATCTTTTGTTTGATTATTTAAAATAGTTGTCATTACTTTAACTGTTTATAAAAGTTATATGATGTTAAATACAGAAAAAGTTATAAGGCTCTCAAATGGATATTTTATGTATCTTCTATGAATGTATTTATAATTGATTAACATTTGAGGGCTGAAAGAATACCCGAATGTTTTTGTTTTCGTAAATATAGACCTTGACGCTGAATATGAACCGTCGTCACCGCCATTATCTACCACAACTGATAACACTTCTGCTGGTTAGTCAACTGTTTTTATATCCTCATGTCTAACCGCATCCATGTCTCACTATGTGAAATACCCAAGTTCATTATTTTATCATACCATAGAAGCACTCCCTAATACTCTGGATAATTTTGTATTTTGTACCTGACTGCAAACTATTACTTATTAGTCTACTTAATGAGTCTTGTCCATGTTATATTTTCTCTGCATTCTATTACATTTACTTCAAAAGAAAAGAGGAATATATCTTTAACTCAACTTATATATTTTATAGATTTCAGGTAACACCTCTCTTAAGCTGATAACAGCATTATTTAATATAGAATGTACATATGAATTTTATTATAAAGGATCAACGTTGAAGGTTGGTATTAGTAATATTCCTGTGAATATTAGCATTTTTTTCAAATGAAATTATTTGAAATTCAACATGTAAAGTGATTTCAGGATATGATCTGGGAAACCTACTAATGGTTTATCAAACAGTGTTGATATGTGTGCTTGTAGATCTTGGACATGACTGAAAGCGAACTTACAATAGTGACAGATCACATGGGCCACAACCTTAACATCCACACTGACATCTATAACTTGCAAGGGTTCTTGTTGCTGTAGAGGATTGAACTGATTGAAAGGCAAAAACCTACAAGCCATCAGTATTGATGGTAAGTTGACCAGTGAAAAGGACACATTAACCCAATACTAAGATGCAGTTGCCAAGCAGCATATCAAATAAGGTTTATTGAGCATTCTCAGAGCAAAACAAAGATTTTAGCCTGTGCATGTGTTGTATTCTGTAGATCTCCCTGCACCTATCACAAACCCTGAAGAGCTTGAATCAGAGGAGCTGAATGGGGATAATCTAAACCAGGAGGGTAAGTAAAGTTATGTACAATAAGAAATAACACCACCAACCCAGCAGCTTGTCTAATGTAATGTGTATAGGTGCATGCAAATGAAGAATAGATATATAATGAAGTTCTTTCAAGAACTCTGTAGAAACAATAAACATCTACAGAGTTCATGCACAGGCTAAAGTCTGCGTTTTGCTCTGAAAGAAGCAAGATCAATAATACAATTTTGTTATGCCAAATATTCGTTGTTTTAGTGACTATCATGTATGTTCATTAGTATGTACTATTCCTTATGTTTATTGATACCTAAGTTGTCTTAATCATAACTTTATGTTGCAGTTCATGATATGACTTATTCAGATGAAAAAGATGAGAATGACAGTCTGCCTGGCAGTGGTAATTTATAGTTGATAATATCATAATTGTATAATGACAAGCTTTGGTTGTTGACCTGACCAATATTGCATTTCCATTTCATTGAAATAATGAAGAATTGAAATATAATATCATTTTAATAATTTATGATCAACATTCATGGAATAATGATATACGGAATGTTGATGTTTTTTTAGATAAATGATCATAACATTGAGGTTATGTTATTCATAGTTATTCACCTAAGGTAGTGTAGTTTTACTGTTTGTAAAATGCTCATACATTATGACGCTTATACATTAGAACTTGAGCCTATTGAAGTTAATCTATTACATTTTTGCAGAGGAACTGGACTCTGAGATGATTGTTGACAACCCTTAGGATACACCAGGTGAAACGGGTGGGTGATAACTTGAATGGAACAATGGCTTTGTTTGTTTTGTACTTCAAACTTGAACGTGTTTCTTATGCCTGGTGTATAGGTCCTGAGATCAGGCCAAAGGAAAAGTAAGCAACATTTGCCTCAAGTTCGAATAAAGTTACTCCTCTCTTTTTCTACAAATTTGGTCAAATATTTATAAATAATTTGAAATTACCCAATCATCTTTCAGGTTGGTCGAAAGTAAAATGCATTTGTTGCCCCTTTACATCTGATTAGCTAGTTGAAGTATAACACTGACCTCCAAATCTCTTAATTGTTTTGCTTTTTACTTGTTGTGACAGCTCATAGCATAGTAATTTGGTCAATTTTGTGATGTGCGATTTCATAGGTTGGACACACCAAGAAAGATAAGCTATTTACTCTTGCTTAAAGGAGGCAATCTTCCAGCAGATGCCAGTTCGTGCTTGGGGTACACGAAATGCAAAGAAGAAATATGTATGTCTCAAACACAGAATATATCCTCAGACCAGGACAAAGATTAACAACATCACAAGAGGCAAAAAAAGAAAAAGAAGCGAAAAACAAACCAAATTAAGGATTTTATCCTGTCTGTACTAGTTTTGTCAAGATGTCCAATTGATCAATTAAAACATATCCATTTCATTTTGTTGTTGTTGTGATGCGGTGTTTATTGACTTACCTACCATATGATCATCTTCACATTTTGCTTCATGCCAAGCAAAGGACATTCTTTTATACCATGCCTACTTGATCAATTGTGTACATCTTTTGGTACAGGTATTTAGTCTATAAAAGCAAATATAGGGTCAAATCCCTATGATAACTGGCTCACTTGTGTACTTTGGTACCCCATTCAATACGTTTTCTCTGAACTTTGAAGTCAAAATTAATATATCATTAGGACAAATACTAAAGTCTTAGTTGAACAATGAAATCTCTAGAAAGGCCATCTTCAACAATATTTTGATTATCTTCTTACGAAGCTAACATTGTAAGTTATTGGGGTATATGGATAAATACCCTAAATATGGTTCTTACATAAGAAACCACAAGTCGGTCCACTAAGATTGAGGACATTTACATCGCAGATGTTGATTGTATATAAAGTTTGTGGGGTATATTCATATATTTAGAGATAAGGAAATTATGCCCCATTGAAAGGTATACCTCACTGTGAGGTCTTATAAGTTGTCCCACAAACTGTTCTAATCTATGAAGTTTATGGGGTATATACTATATATATATAAAAGCAAATTATGCCCCTTAAACTTATATATAGGTGTATACCCCACTGTGTCCCACAAGTTAGTCTCATCTCAAGACCCCATAAACAGTAGCAAATTCTAAATATATATATATATATATATAGATATATATATATATATATATATATATAGAGAGATATATATATATATAGAGAGAGATATAGAGATATATATATATCTATATACAGAAATATAGATAGAGAGAGATATAGAGATATATATATAGAGAGAGATCTAGGAGATAGATGTAGATAGATATAGAGATAAATATATCTCTATCTGTCTATATAGAGAGGTCTAGATATCTTTTTGTTTATATAAAATCTATTTCTATTAAAATCTTTACACACATATATCTATCTATCTGTATATATATATACCTATATATATATAGTTTTATCTATATATTTTATATATATCTATATTTCTATATTCTCTATTTCTCGATATATATATATGTATATATATGTCTACATATATATTTATGCATATATATATATACATATTTGTATATGCATATATATATATATATATATATATATGTATACATATATAAATATATAAATATATATATATATCTATATGCATATATATATGTATATATATGTATATATATATATATATATTTAAATATATATATATATAAAGATATATATAAATATATATATATATATATATATCAATACAGTACTAACTTATCTCTAATAACTCGCGATTGCACCAGCATATATATATATATATATATATATATATATATATATATATATATATATATATATAGAGATATAGAGAGAGAGATAGAGATATAGATATATATATAGATCTCTCTATATATATAGAGATATATATAGAGATATCATATAGATCTATATATATCTCTATATATCTCTCTCTATATATATATCTATATATATCTCTATATCTCTCTCTATATATATATATATATATATATATCTATATATATCTATATATATCTATATATATATATATATATATATATATGCTGGTGCAATGACGAGTTATTAGATAACAGTTAGTACTGTATTGATAAATTACGGTATCTGAGGCTCATTTGCACCATTATAGAAGTCCCATGGAGCTCCATGGCAATTGATACAGGACAAAAAGCACCTTGAAAAGTATTGTTGGTGACAATTTGTTAAAGCAATGATGTTCTACTTAAACCGCTCTCGTCACAACGCAGTCGGAGAGAAATCCCTACGCACAAATAATCTTCAGTCATCATTAGGCCTATCATTATATATAAAGTATCTTAATCAATGCGGCATTACCAAGAGACATGAAATAGGTGAGGTCGAAAGAATCATAGTTTCAGACCGATAGTCCCTGTGGTATCGTTAATTAAGACACTAATTGACTTATTCTGATATCGCTGTCAACGCATCATTGTACCTCCGAAATATATCGCACGGTTATTAAAGCTTCAAACGGGACCGATCCATATACTTTTGGCGCGAATGCTTTCAGCGAGCTTTGATGGAGCGCCCAAGAGACACGCCCGAGAGCGTTGACTGCCCAATCAGTGGCTTATATCATTGATGGCAGAGAGAAAAACGTTCTGTCAAAGTGAAGAAATGACGCGTTTCGGCTGACGGATCTTTCTGGTGGAAAGGTGAGTATGAGATTAATCGCACCAGAGCTCCGAGAATATGACAGTACCCCGCGGCCTGCTTGTTCAAATTACATATAACGATGTCCCGGCAAGCAAATACACAATGAAAACATTACAGTAGCTCTTGTTAGGTTACTAAACTCGTAATAGACCTTAACATATAATTATCATACCGCTACGATAGAGCTATTTGTGCAACCAGGCATGTTATTATGTTTCTCGTCAACTGTGAGTCCTGCCGTATACCGTACTTGAGCACAGATTTAGCTCATTTGGTTTATAATATTGTCTCTGCTCACAAGGCATTAAAATAGATTATATAATCAGTCGTCAAGAGCAACCATAAAGTAATAGCTGATACATGGATATTTACTAAAATAAACATTGGACGTATAATTCCTCGGCTTTATTTCTAAAAGCATCTAATGAACT
This sequence comes from Urechis unicinctus, assembly GCA_034190875.2. Taxonomy (NCBI): domain Eukaryota; kingdom Metazoa; phylum Annelida; class Polychaeta; order Xenopneusta; family Urechidae; genus Urechis; species Urechis unicinctus. The sequence continues at coordinate 8,280,580 of CM067352.1, read as the reverse complement.
CAAGTGCATCTTTTGCGCAAAATAACAGATGCGACCCTCCTGAAAAGAGAATTCCCCTCGCGATTACAGAGTTCAGGATGTAGGACATTCGGACACTCTTTAAGAGTAGAACCAAGTGTCTTTAAAGCACAATGTAAGTAGTCCTATATTCATCACACCTTGCTATTGTTCAATAATGCTCTGCAGCATTTTCATTGAGCATGCTGCGAGCATCAGTAGTCAGTAGATCGCGAATCGTTTGTGCTGATTATCGTCAACATTAACATTCAGATAACGGTATCCGGTGCTTATGTGTCTTATATAGAGAAGCCAACAAGGGCGCGATGCCTTATAATTCCTCATTAGCCATTATTTAACGCGTTGAATATAATATAGATTTTTCGGCTATCGTATACTGCATTTTCGAATATGTTCTGAGGTGATGTATATTAAGTGGGAAAGTAATTTACATCCTTTTGCATCGCAAGCTGCTTGTAAGCTGCTTGAATAGATTACGTCGGCAATCATCATTGAATCACCTTCTGCCACTAATTCTAGACTACTATATGTGTTTTCCACTTTCTTAATAACCGATTATAAAAGAGGGTTTGTATTCCTTGTATGAACGCTAGAAGAAGATCAGTCACATTATCCACTCTATCGTTTTATTGTAGGTCTGATATACAATGAATTAAATTTTTGCCTTCCAGATTTCCTTCCACAATTTGCCAGAGTTACCACAAATGGTTGCACGTGCTGCATGTCGAATCATCAGTGACACGCGAACTGCAAACTGTCATCACATTGAGTCTGTATATCTAATTATGATACTGAATTTTTTTTTCCAGACGTCTAACGCCATTAATTCGTCTCATGCCTTACTTTACAGAAAGTAAGCAGTACTTACACAGGCTCACGTTTACAAAACAAGTTATCATGATCACTGCAAGTAGGAAGA
>CM067352.1:8154643-8277143 GCA_034190875.2 Urechis unicinctus | reverse complement strand
GTTTATCAGATGCTCCCAAGTCTAACCACTTTGAATACCACCTAACGCAGAATGAGCATGCTTGATTATCTACCTACATTTCCGGTGTGATTGGCGCCATATGTGTATCGCTCTGTGAAGTAAAAGGTTAATGCAAAATCCCTGTAAGTGTCGTCCCGTGGTATTATTCACAGCACATGATATCTCCACAGTATCAACTTCATATCCATTGTTTACACTCTCCAATTGTACGGTACACTTTCAAACCCTATCTGCAAAAGTAATCAGAATCTATAAAAAGCCCTTTACCTAGGCAAGGTACATAGATCTAGTTTCAGTCAAGACAAAGGAATCACTATAACCCAAGATTGAATAAAGGAAGGAATATATTCAGTAAACTTTTAATTTACCCAATCAGCCATTAGTTAATCAGGTGAATGTGAGGACAAATCGTCATGAGTCATCATGCTCTCGTTACGTCGTTAGCTGTGTCGATCCTTTAACAATGGTCGGTAAAACAGAGGCACGTGTCATCGGTCTTTTATCAACACGATCACTCAATGAAGTTCCCCGTATACATGCATGTAATGGGATTGCGGGGCAACCCGTACTTTATTCTACATATTCGGAAACGACAGCAAAACATGGGAATGTTGGAATATATTACAACTTGTTTTTCTAACTCTCTGACAGACTAGAGCTAGGGTTAAGCCGAGTGTGAGAGCGTATCAAATTCATTTCCCGCTAGTGCAAGCATGTGTTCAGTGGTACTTTCATGTTAGTGTTTTTGTCAGCTTAGCTGGACCCTTAGATTTGCTACACAATTGCATCAAGCATGGGCCTATTTATTGTGTTTGACAGCAAATAGATTGCATCTGGAAACAACACTGAAATCACGTGCCACAAGAATGCTGCTCTTTTAAGTGTTTTTATACGTTCCATGTCTTAAACCATACAATTGTCTGACATTGATCCCAGGATAGTAGGAGGAGATAGATGGCTGAAGTAGAATCATTGGGATGATTAGACATTTTTCCAACTGTCTTTTCCGGAAAGCCTTAGTGATGTGCATCATACAGTAAAGGATATTTGCGTGATCTGGGTAGAAATGTGCGGACCATAGCACGATTTCATGCTGATTACCTAGGACAAATGGTCAAGTGGCATCTTGTCGTCGAGCAAATATACTCAATACCATCAGTGTGTGAAACAGCCTGGACATTGGGCGTCAAGCGTGAACGGCTCTACCAGTCACAAAACACAAAGTTGCATAATACACCTAAAATAAATATCTTATTCAATAACGGCTTTTAGGGGTCAAACAATGCAGTAGCTACACCAATGATAAAACGCATATAACCATATTGGAAACATTTAACTTATAAATATTTTGCGCAGTTGATATGTGATTTCCGATCTTGCTAAAGTAACCAATAGTAACCTTGTTGGCTTAACAAAGCCAGGTTGTCCTTTCTTAACCATACAGATAAATCGATTGATGAGACGCGCCAAACTCATAATAAATAACACAATTGCGAACATTAAGGACACCATAAACCTTTTCAGGATAGTCAGTTGTCTAAGTTACTACATAACATATGTTGTTGTGCAATAAAATCACATCATAATTATTCCGATATTCCAAAAGCAATAGCCCGAAATCAACCAGACCTTGAGTTTGGCCTATGACAAAACTATCCCATCCATGCCGAAATTGGAAGGTTAAACTGTGTTGCAGTGAACGAATCCAGGACAAACAAGTTTTTCGCTCTATAAATATTGGTACATCATTCCTTAATCGGTCTCTTGAAAAACAATTAGATAAGAAGAGGGGTTCAAAGAGCACCGCACGTGGATTTAGTCAATGGAGTGGATGTATTACAACAGTTGAATTGTTCTCTAGTCTCGAGACCGAAGCGTACGGAGTCGCCAAACAGTGCATGCGTTCTTCTGTGATGTATGACTTTTGTGCGCTATTAAACGTATATCAGGGGACCCTAAACCAATTGTTGAAAAATAATCCGAAATACTTCTTTATTATGTTGAATATTGCATTATCCCGTGCCTTGTGGATATACTTCAATTCGCTCTACAGCTGTGCGTTTAATATGAAGCATACTAACCAATAATCTTGAGGAACCACGATCCTCAGACCGAGATGGCTCCTTGCTGGCAAACGGATATACGCTCCCATTATGAGACACAAACCGCTTCATAGGCTTTCAAGCGAGATTTGAACATCAGCAATAAGGCAACAATTTTGAAGAAATCTCTACATTTCGATAGAATTTTACATTCTCTCAACACTACTAGCAATATGTAATATGCAAGATAAAAAAACTCGGTTACTTTCAACCAAAATACGTTGATATGTACAATAACGTCTCGAGCGAATCAGAGAATAAATACTTTGAAAGGCGACACATGTTAATATATATTTTCATAAATTAGATTTATCGCAACCAATAGAATCGAAATAAGTACAATGATACCCAAGGGAACCACGTGTGACATTTATTTCCGAGCATGTTCAGGCGCGTTACAGTATAGGGCACATTAAATAACAAGTTTACGCCATAAAGTTATGATGCAGTGCGATATTAAATAATTATATCAGGCACACAACTAGTTTTGCTAATTGCTAAAAAATATTGGATCTTTGTTATAGGTTGCAATCGTAGAACGATTTACACCGCCATTAGATCTATTATCAAATAATAAAGGTACCCTGCTGGCATAAATAACATCTTTTGTTCATTTTGTAGCATTACGTTTTGCCAACTCTATTCAGCTGACATGGCGTAAGTTTGTTGTTGGCCCACATAGTAATTCTGGCCTCATTTTAGCAGAAATGTTATTTATCGAGAGAACAGAATATTTCGTTTCCAAAGTGGAAGTTATTGTAAGTCTTAAAAAATTTTGAGAGGCTATTATTTGCCTGCTGCGCTAAATCATGTACCCTAGAACTCTTTCAAAGGCGTTAATTCCCAACAAAGAGTGTCCATATGCTGTATGCTCTGTGGTATCAGATAGCAGAAATAGTACGGTACGCTATATTCTACGAAACGTTGTGTTGGCAAAATGGGTGAACCTATACTCCCCTTCTGGGAGATCTGCAGTGTGCATTTGGGTAGCGGGCCTTAGGTGCCTTGGTTTCCACAAAGTATTGGGGTATTTCTTTTGTATGTTGCGGCTGCTTGCCGATATGGCTAGGTCCTGTAGACTACCTAATCTATCAGGCTGGGGTGTGTGTTATTCATATATTGGCTGTTTCTGGGAGCTGAACCAATAGTGGGTGTGCTGGCTGGTCGTCGCGTCTACTTCGGTCGGAAGATCTTACAAATAGTAGCATATATCACTTCTACGTATAGAGGTCGACAGAAGATGACCAAGACTTTATTATTGGTTACATTGACGGCATTAATGAACGGGTTAACCAATAATTTATATAATCGCACAAGTTATAGGTGCTGGTTATTGATAATCATACACGAAACGTACATATGCACTGCAAAAATGACACATCAATGAGTCATACAAAGGAATGATTTGTGAATTTTAAATATATACTTTTATTACGGTTTATATAATATTATTTGGAGGGATTGGGGAACCAATTCTTTTACAAACGGTTTTTGTTAAGAAGAAAAGCGCAATATCATATTATCTGGCACCAGCTTATTACAATTACAAATTTATCAAACATGATGTATCTGCAACCACACATGTCCGGCTGTATCTTGTCACATAATATATTTGTTGAATATAGAAATCTAATATTAAGGGAAAATTACCGTTGATTTCCTTTCTGCCACGCCTTAATTGGACCATGAACCATGTTAGTTACTATTCAAATATTTCAAGTGTAAAAGACATGCAGGTAATAAATACACAAGGCAACTATCTGCTGGGTATTCATTTAGATCCTAAGAATGTAGTATGCAATGGACTAATCATGTGTTAAATCAATTATGTTCATTGGTACGATATACACTCTGAGTAGCCAAAACAAACACTATCTTATTCTACTTTGGAACATTTGTGAACAGTGTAAGGGCCGCCTTTAAACTGTTTGCGATTATGGAAATTTTTCAACGATACCACAGATTCTTGCGCTATATCAATGCTCGCAGTATGGGTCCCATTATGTCTGTGAGGAATTACAACGTCGCTTTATTGCATAGGCATGTCCCTGTTGTCGGGACTCCTGTATTTGTACTTATAACAAATCCAGAATCTGGCTTATTACAATTGCTTGACCGGACCGTTTCATCATTACAACTTTAACAAGTGGGACTTTTTATGCGACAAATTGGTGACCAATTAATATACGACTGGAGTACTGGTGTGGTAGATAGCATTTGGATTGTTCACATGAAGCAATATGATAGGTCCTTTCACCTAACAAAACGTCCATTTTATCTTAAGACTATTCTTTCCTATTATAGAAACAACCCATTCCCTCACATGGTTACCATGCAAATCTCTCCGTTATAGTGAACAACTTGATGCACAAGCCGATAGCAGGCGAAGACGGCTCTTCATGTGTTGTGGGGCTGTATCTGTAAATTAACAGCGTAGCTTTGCAGTTAAATGATCCGGCTATAATAGCTGTGCATAAAGAAACGGTGATATATTCAAAGCTTCTATTGCAATATGGGTGAGTTTTCACTTTCTCGGAAAAACTATGTGTTGATGTCGTGTGTCGATGACCCTAATTGTTTTTCACACGGTGGACTTGTTGCCTCTGCCGTTTATTCATCGTTGATTGATATTGGAGTTTGGCCTACATACGAAACCCGTCTGCACTACAGGAGCAACGAGGCACTAGTCAGCATCGATCCAAGTCCCCTTGTCTGAGCCAACATCGTAGCAATTATAGTATTGGAGCAAAGATTGGATTTTACTGCGTGTGGTATAATATTCAATACACTATATAGTATTTAAGATGCCAACTTCATATATGAAAAGGAAAGATATGGTGCCGACGATATAAGATTCGTTAATTGCAAAGAATATAAACTTCCCACTTCTATTACGCTACAAATCATATAAGAGCACAACCGATGACGTAATTAAATTACCACAGCATATGCCATTCTTTTATTTTCATATTTCTTCGAAAACAAACGTGCGAGAAATTATAAAGCTGCTAAGTCATCGTTGAAGATGCTGACACCACTTAGGACATTGCCACAAATCTATTGCAATGGAAGCTATGACCAAAGCTTAGTTCTGATGCGGCATAAAAACTAGGTAAAATACCGCTATTTCAACACATATATATAAGCAATGGCCAATCAACGACAGGCTAATGATTCAGTTTCAATTATCCTTGGAGCATTTGTTCACGGTTTATCTTAGTCTTGTTGGCTTTGTGTCAGAAACCCCTACGTATCATTATCTCTCTCACTCACTCTTTCTCACACTCTCTTTCTCTCTCCCTAATAAAGTATGCTTTCAAGAAAGTGATTTATATCAAGACAGTATAGTATACTCATGCTATAAGTGGCCGCAACTTCATTTAACTACCTTCCTGCAAGTGTGATGACGTAAACAAGCCGAGCTTTCTATCTTGCTGGATAGATACTTTGCGCGAAATGTCAATCATGGAACGAATGATGATGTGTTTGTTTCAGTGACCTTCATCAAATGTTCAATGTAAAACATGTTATAGATTTATTGAACTTGTGCTTGTGCGAAATAGCGTAAGGCGATATCTTATCAAATTTTCAATATTCCCATTGCTACGATGAGGCTAATTGGCTAATTCTATCGCTTGGCTCTGTTATCGAAAACATTATCAGCTATTTTATTGATGTCGCTCTCGAGAGACGGTAAACTCTCCTAGTTGAGGTAAATACCTGTCTGACTGTGAGGGGTTTGGTGGTGATGACGGCTTGCTTTTAGCTGGTAATGCTGCACATGGTGACGTCGTAGGTTCATGAGCAATGGCATCACCCAATGTTATTAGCTGCTACAGGTGTCGCAATATATAATAGCTTAGGCCGCTTGGCTTAAGCACCAGTGATGTTTTATAACTATACTACACACACTAATTGTCAGATTTAGCAATAGATCACCTTCTGCTACTTTAACTGATATTAATGTCCATTTCTATCGTCGACAACTGACGGAATAACAGGATTACTATGTTCAATATACTGCTCCTATTTATTTTGTTATAGGTGTCGTACAATAAAACATTCGGAACGTTTGTTTATGGAACTGTAGGTTTCCTGCTCGCGCTTAGTATATCACTCTCACTGGCCATATTAGGTCATACATATTATGGCAACTACAAATCTGGTCTCTGAGCGGTTAACGCCTTACATGATAAGCATTCCTTTTAAAAACCATGTATTTGTTAATTTCTTAGGCCTACCGAGTTCCTTAAATGCGAAGGGTCGGTCCTTACACTGCATCAATCGAATCTAAGGTTTTGGTCATTCAGATACGCGGTTTTATAACCGTGTAGGGTAATCGCATTCACGCTGTTTGGGCCCATTAATACTAACGCCATAGTTTATGATATCGTAATGAGAGCAGTTTACCAACACAAACAAACTTGCTCAAAATAACTGGAGAAATGCATCAAATATTCGATGATACTGACTGTGGCAAGGCGTAACATCGCTAGGAACTCTGTTACTACTCAATCAATCTTAGTAACTGATATCAATTTTTTTAGTATCGTCAAGCATTCATTATTCCCCAGTCTGATGCTTTATATATCGATAATTGTGTGTGTCATTTCAAGGAGATTAATGTTGGTCTCCACGGCGCGATATTTCGATATTATTACCACTCAAAAATGATTGCCTCAGCTACAAGATTGTCGCCTTACATACATAAAAACTGTATTCTCAACAATAATGATAGTTTCTGTATCCGGTAAAGAACACGTGCAAATTACTCCAGTCGCTGCATTTCGATACCCTGTAATCAAGCCGCGCCTTATATTAAACAGGTTCATTAATTGCGAAGTTATCTTTGGCTACACATGTGTTGCGTCATTCTATGAACGAACTCAATCAATCATCGGGTTTTGCATCTGAATGAATATAGCTTTGGCAGACATATTACCCGAATAATAATATTAATGAATGTATTTCGATTTCTTGGCATTTAAGCTTATATAACAGAGTCTTGTGCAAGAAGGTAAGTGAACGACTGCCAAGTCAATTGATGGATCATTTGGCAGAACAACCCAACAGTACGTGGTTACTCGTTTGATTTCCGTGTGAGATGGGATATCTTCTATACATGCTTAATTCCTAATGACAAATGGCCAAGCGACATCGTCCTATCAAACAAATTTAATCAATATAAGCAGTTTCTGACACAACTGATTTATTGAGCGTCAAGGTTCCTATATATATATATATATATATATCATATATATATATATAGATATTCTATATATATAATATATATATATATATATATATATAGCGTCATATATATATATATATATATATATACATATATATATATAGGGATATATATACATATATATATACATGTTTATATATATATAGAGAGATATATATATATAGATATATATATATATATAGATATATATATATATGTCTAGATATATAGATATGTATATATATATATATATATACTCTATATATATATATTTATATACTTTTATCTCTATATATATATATGCATATATATATATATATATTTGTATATATATATATATAGATATAGAGATATATATATACATATATATATATATATATATATATATATATATATATATATATATATATATATATATATATATATAGATATACATATATATTATATAATATAGATATCCTATATATATATATCTATATATATATATATATATACATGTTTATATATATATACATATATATATATATATATATATATATATATCTATATATATATATCTCTCTATATATATCTATGTCTCTATCTATATATATATATATATATATATATATATATATTATATATACTTATATATATATATATTTTATAAATATATATATGTATATGCATATATATATATATATATTATTTGTATATATATATATATATCTATACATATATATACATATATATATATATATATATATATATATATATATATATATATATATATATATATATATATATATATATATATATATATATATATATATATATATATATTATATACATACATAAATATAGATATATAAATAAACCATGTCGCTTTTTTTATTTTAATGGCTTAGGACGATTATTCTAAATGAGCACGTTTTCATGTCGAAATACATCATCACATTTTGCTGTTTATTTCCAGCACAAATTGGTTTAAGCCTTTGTGTAACATAATGGAAATGCAATGGGCATGTCAACTGTTTTTAGATTGCTAAAATTTACGGGCACCTTTGATCATATGATGAAGTTATGATGCGCATCATTGTGTACGTTTAACTTAACAAAGTGAGCTGTTAAACGGCCTGTAATATATTACCAGTCAATTAGGCGTAATATAAAGCAATATGGGTCCCCTGTTGGCCTAATTAGATGCAAAACATGCGGAACCAAGCAACACCAAACAATGCATAGGATATAACAAATACACCTTGCAGGGGTGACACTATTGTTTGCTATCATTATTGATTTATACCCGCAAACATAAATAGGCGGTAAAAGTTTTAAATTAAAACACCGCTTCACAAATCCTGACAATCAAAAAGACGAAAGCATTGTAAAAACAGAAAGCTTATGCATATCTGCTTGAAAACCGTAAATCATGGTTACAGCAATATATGGTTTGTATCCGGTTTTCAACCTAGTTTCATCAAGAAATGGGACTACCATTAGTTTGATCAGTCATGAGGTGCCGTTGTTGTTGGAGAATAGCAGAATGGCCACGCTTAAAGATTAATGAGAAAAGTAATATGTTATCCAAGGGAAACATCCAAAATTTTATATGTATAGCGCAATTCCTTTTTGTTTGAGTTTTACAAGGCTGGGATAAACAATTCTCTCAACACGAGAATGACTTTATGACAGTACAGGCTTGGACCTATCCGGAGCCGACTGCAAAGATACAAACAGTGTTGTAAAGATGTGTGATAAGAAGTGAGATGTATTAGTAGAAACGCATCGTCATACGCAATAACTTGCAACATATCAGCTATACTCAACTATCAGATGCAACCACTCATGCAGTACTCCGCGGTATTTGAATTCCAACCCTATGATAAAGTAATATCCTATTCGAGTCGATTTGGAAGGATAAGATGACATGTTCTGATCAAAAGGTTTTAAAACGTAACACTACAGACATTAAGGACTGCTTTCTCGCCCCTTGCATTGTGCTCACAAACGGACACCATTAGCTCCAACATTTGCGGCAAGAGTATATATATATATATCTAGACAAATGAATCAGTACGTAAGGATGACGAATTGAATGCCCTTAAAATAGATTGTCGAAATTTCAAAAAAAAATGTTTTTTACTTATTTTAGGTGGTAAGCTATTAAAATAACAACCCTACAGAACAAACGGACACCATTAGCTGTTAATGCCTTTTCGTATGGTGCCATATGCTAGCTTGACTCCAACATTTGCTGCAAACAGGTCCAGAATATATATATATATAATATATATATATATATATATATATATATATATATATATATATATATATATATATATATATATATATATATATATATATATATATATATATATATATATATATATATATATATATATATATATATAGATATATATATATATATATATATATATATATATATATATATATATATATATATATATATATCAGTTCGCGCGGATGACGTATTGAATGCCTTTAACAAATATATTGTCGAATTTAAAAAGGTGGTAAGCTATTAAAATAACGACCCTACAGAACAAAATACGTGGAAATAATGTAAATATATATGTCGATTGATGGCGTTACTCCATATCCGGGACAACCGTTACCTGCGCCAACGTGAACATAATCTCAAAGTTCAGCTTTCGCTCAGAGGAGAAAAAGGATTTTAGTACCATTGCAACTCGTGGCAATTGCGCTGATGCGAAAATAATAAATAATCGAACCAAGTGACATCAGACGTATTTATTTGTGATTTTAGTACGATAGCATCTGGACTTAGCTAATGGCAAAATCTGATAGACCAATGGTTGGCACCGCCATAGGCGATATCAAGCTTTCATATCGAGGGGATGGCGTAATGAATATTGAAGTGTGCAGACATTGAAGAGGGTTGTGTGTTTATGCAACACTCTAGACATCTAGGTTGCATCATTGTTTGTGGAACACAATACACCAGGGGCAGCTTGTTTGATATGTTATAGGGAACCGTAGTAACATGCACAAATGTTGTAGCTGAGGCATCCTGTACTTTAATATTATTGTTGCTATTCACTACCTCGTTTAGTATAATCAGCTGCAACAAATTGCACGCTTACGTCTACGGGGAGACTATACATGACCATGACGTCACATTTATTTTCTTCTTTAATTTAAATGTACAGGTAAACAAATACATTATATTGTCGTGCAAAAAGAATTTCCAGCATAGTTGGTAATATCTGGTGCAACTGGAAGCTGCTGGCTCGTCCATATATCATGCATGTAAGAGTAATGTGTCTAACATTTCTAATGTACTAGCTATTTTGTACTAGCGTGCATATGTTTTGAGTATAAGTAATATGCGTACACCTAGGTGGGATTTGGAACTCTTTTGAGCGCCACTTGGTATCAACACAGCCTCCTGTAGAGTTGCACCTTACATTGAAAGTACCACATTAACAGGATAACGCATAATAATAAGGTTGGTACAGCCAAAGTACATTTAACGACTATTTTCCATTGATGTTGTTTGAAATAGTTATTAGCGCTCATATCATGATATGTTAATATTTCTTGCACCTACATTCATAAGACATAAGGACAAGACAAACATAAGACGATTTGTGTACATAGCGTATAACCAACAGTAACACAACACTGAACGAATCTTGACATCAGCGTGGTAGTTTGGAGTACAAAACATTCACATGAAGCATCCTTTAATTTGAAATAACCGCATTTGGCCATCAAAGCAACGACTTGCTTTTGAATGCGATGAACATAACATAGTATTCCACTTCAATCTCATCCCATGTATTAAGCTTGGACCTGGCAGCAATTCAAGATGGAGCAATGATAGCAACATTATCAGTGTAGCTCAATGCGCCAGCAGAACGATGACTGACATGGCAACCGATCCCTCATTTACTGAATAGTAACAACAGGTCGTCGACCTATAAACAAACTAAAAGAGTGACAAAACATCCCCTGGTTTAGCTCCATTAGTACAGTTCAAATTGTCAGGACAACTATAATTCCACTTTACTCTTAACGGTAACTGAGTGCACATGTTCAGCAGTCACAGCATATGTACCACGCATGCGTAATTAACAGAAGACTTTGCACAAAATCAACTCGATCAAATGCGAGGGAAGCGTCCAGTACCATCACATAACATGATAAAACTTGGTATCAAAAATCGTGCATTATACACTCTAGGATAAAACCTATAGATTATCGCAATCGACGCAAATGGTCTCAAACCATTGCTGCTCAAACCATGCATTTATTTAGATTTTACTTCTATTATGAAATCAGTGTTGCTAATTTCAGTTGAGTGTATTGCGCTGATAACGTAGACATAGGCAATCCATTTTCTTATCATTGTCGCCAACACAAAATTATGCAAATTATCAATGTGTATTTTGTTTCTTCATTCAGTGCAGAGAGTCACACCTGCCTCTATTGCTGATAAAAATTATGATAAATAGCTCTGTTTGATTTTAATCTTACTAATGCGGTATACTTTGCTGAAGCATGACATACGACACATTACAGGCGCCTGTATAACTCAGTAGGCAAATTACACAGTATTTTCATCTATAAGATCGCAAACTTCATATCCAATGGCTGAACGACAGTTTTGGCCTTCAATGTTTTCAAAATGCATCGACCGCTTTAGGTTGATTTAAGATTTAACAATGTTCCTTTCAGTATAACTCTTTAACTGTTTTTTGCAGATATGCAACAGTGATGCTGCCGTTTGTGGAACAATTGATTCATCGAAAATACACATCTTTACTGACATAAATACCTGATATCCCTCCAAACATTATTCGCAATATGATTTATTTCGATATATTGCGCAATTGGTTAACAACAGCTAAAACATCTTGGGTTCACTTTGGTGCCTCATACAAGAATGATTTGATCAAATATACTCCACATTCCTCCTCAGGACCACCCGCATGTGCAAAAAGTTCTCATAATAGAGTTATTGATCATCAATGTCTCTTGCACCACATATCCATAATAACATTTATAAATGATCTCATTTATACTCAAACGGGACACAGGTCAGATATTATGGTCTATTTTGCTGAGATAGCAGCGAGAGCAGTACCATGTTGTATGTCAGCATATCATACAACGCTGAACAATTTGTTTGAGTAAAAATCTACATTTTCTACTAAAGCAGCCAAAGTATATATATATCTGCTGATGCGTGATACGCAATAATAATGCAATATAGTCCGCGTATACGTCAATGGAAAGCAATACGCTCTCGTCATTCAAGAATGAATGCAAGGTAGACGGGGAAGATTGGCATGAAAACCATTGTTCAATCCATTTACCTGGGTGTGGCTTGAGATAAAGCATTTTTATTATCTTGCGCCTAGACATGAATGATAAGGTGCGCCATACTGTACAAACACATCTAGCCAGAAGATGCTAATGGCGCCGTTATGTAATGCTGTTGCCATTGATGGATAGGAATATGTTAATTCATTAGTAGAGGATGTTCTATCAATGCCTGTTGCATATGTAATGATACAGATAGCATTAATGGATGTACCATCATTCGTTAACCTTTCTGTTGTGTGTAAGCTATGCATAACATAAAATCATAGTCGTTTACCGTACAATCTGTCGTTGTCAAAATGATATCTGATGTTGAATAGACCGGCGTTACTTGTGGCTACTTTACCAAATGAATTAACGATTCCAGCAAACAATGAAACCGTACATATTTTGCAGATAAGAATTCTATATCGGACCAGAACCACAAACACACACATTCGCATACGCGCGCGCATTTTACTCATCATGGAAAAACGTCGAGCGGCAAAATATATTGATGATATTTTTTTCACTACGCTCGTTCTTATATTAACAAAAGCGGTTTAATTTACTTTACAGCCTTAATGTGAGCGAATATTTACTACAAAATTAACAGGCATGAATAAATATCTGTAGTTGTTTGTTGATAACTTGAATGTAATAGGCAATGATCTAGATGCTGATATTCCTACATATGTCAATAACAGTGAACATTCGTTGCGTAGCTAGAACCTTTTTGGTTTCAGTTCTGAATAGTAACTCAGAGACAAGTAGGCGAAATTGATCAACCCTGTCCTTACTGCTTGTATAGCAACATAAATCATACACCCAATCTATGGTGCATGTAACCTGTGAAGCAATACATGACGATGTTGTATGCGAGAAACGGATGACCAGCTTGCATCTCGATAATCGATGGACAATACATACAGTTAGCTCCATCGTGATAATGTGTACCACCTTTACAAACGGTCAGCAAAATACTGAATCGTCATAAGCACAGCATCTGGCAAATGTTGTGTGGATAGCAATAAACTGCATAGCACAACAACCGTTTGCTTCTGTCATCCAGATCCGACACGCATGTGAAAAAATAATTCAAACCGTGGGTAATTTTGCACCACATGGCAAAATACATGGAAGACAAAATACGTCGAGTTGAACATAAATTGAGGCGATGATTGCTGTTGTGAAGCTCATGTGTGCAAGTGTACTGAACACCTTGGTTTTAAATTAAATATGTAGATAGATCTGTTTTTGTCTGCTTACATTGTGTAGCTGTTACAAAATAAGGCGGCATGGTGATGGATTATGGCACGAAATTGTCTGTCTGTTTGAGAGGTCGGTTATACGGCTTTGATTACAAAGGATATAAATACACTAACAAAAGTACTAAATTCTCGCCATGTTATGTATTACGCATATGGTTTCGCGCGCGAGGCTACAAACATAAGCTGTTTAAAACATTTGAATCCATCTTTCAAATGTCAGACGAAAATTATCGGCACGATGTATGCCCAGTTTTGATGTTGCTTGTAATTGTAGATACAATGTACGCTTTTTAGTATGTGGAAAGAATGAAAATTGCTCGTCATCTCCGTAGCATTTATTAATGAAATAGTGTGTAATATATTGCTGTCAATTACACTCATACTCAGTCTGAGCACGCACTCCTTCAGCATTATTTCCGTAAATCTCGAACTACTTGGGTCTAAATAGTGCATAACAAGGTATCACCTAATTACGAATCGATAAAGGTTACATTCTAACGCTTGGTTATATACAATAAATATGATGATGTAAAATTGTGCAAGCCGGTGTTGTTCACAAAAGACTGTTTGGGGTGGTTGTAATTTTTAGGTAGGGGTGTTTTAGAATGTATACTGCTATTCAGTCTAGCAAATGTGATGAGAAAATGTTTAAGTTACGAAGTAGAAGAAGAATTATTACAAGCTGGTTACAGCAACGGCTGAGTGTTATGTGCTGTTGTGCTTCTCGAAAGAGTTATGGGAGGTTGAAAACCACTAATAAGGCCTTCAAAGCTTTATGACGCAGCAAAGGGTGTTCCCCTATTCTCATGCAACTGGTGAGGCTGGCGCATTATGGTTGTTGGATAGGGCGGAGACGGAGTTATCCATAAAATGTATGTTATTTTTGATCTGGTAATTGCGTAATCTAATTTTGTTATCTAGTCATACATATAGACATGTCTATTCAGCCCATCAGATGCGACATGGGTAATAAACATTAGCAAAT
This sequence comes from Urechis unicinctus, assembly GCA_034190875.2. Classification (NCBI taxonomy): domain Eukaryota; kingdom Metazoa; phylum Annelida; class Polychaeta; order Xenopneusta; family Urechidae; genus Urechis; species Urechis unicinctus. The sequence goes on along the minus strand of CM067352.1, from coordinate 8,262,203 downwards.
TCACCTGTCACTTCGGGAATACGCCCATTTGATATTGCACCAGGGACAAACTTACTACTGCCTATGCCATTCATCCACCATCGTCTCTATCCGGTTTACGGACCACATTTGACAATTATGATTAACTCAAGTTTATGCACTTCAGAGGCGCCGTTGTTTCCAAATTATTGTTCAATCGCCACGTTTAAATTTTACTTAAATCGTAGCATGTTATCCAGAGGGCTCAGACTATACAGGCTATTGTAATCTGTAGTTTCGCATAAAACAGCTTCATTAATTGTGCACTGCCTTCTTTCTCGAATTTAACAATTACACAAGGCTGCGGATACATTCCGTTACTGAGGTATAGCAACTACCGGTGTGATCATAAAATAGGAGCATAATTTGACACCATGTAAACCATTCGAACTGATTTTACTCGAAGTCGTAATTGATCAGTTGTGCATATGTATATCCTTTATGCATGCGCACTCAAACTAGCCATGAACTCAATTATCTTTTGCATTGATGAGCTCATTATTGAAAAATCTTATTCTGGTACAGCGCTAATATTGTTGACGTAAAATTGAAATGAATGATGATTCTAACATTGCACCAGGATAGTTCACAGTGGTAACGTACAAACTATTTACGGCAAATTCCTCTGAGAAATATATGCGCCTTTCGCGGTAGGTATCGGTAAAATGCCAACATCCAAGCGTTGAGAAAACACACATGACTTCATTGTCGGGTTTAATAGAATCTGAGGCGATAAACCTTACATTAAAACGCTGAAGGTTTAGGCGTTCCAAAGGCAGATCATAAAACACATTGAGTTCATTAACTGCATTTTTTGGCTAAAACATAGGCTTTGAATAAATACATAGAACACAGCTAATATCTAGATACGCTTTACTTTTGATCCCATTTGAAAGTGTCGTTATTTCCAGGAATCTATCCCGCTAGAAATTGACTATACGGCTCAAATATATATTTCATGCTTAGACAAACCCACTGAATCACCAAAGACACTCATATTTTTTTAATAATCATATTGGCAAATGTGCATGTGAGAATATTTCTATAATGTTATATGCACGCCAGCGCTGCGGTCTGGCAAGTCTGTTTATTTGAATAAAAGAAAGCTGTTGGTACATGCATTTGCGTAACAGGCGAGTATTAGTCTTTCCCCATTGTGTACAAGTTACAATCATTACCTCTTTGAAAACGACATTCTTTCTCTACTTGGTAAGTATCGCTTCTACTAAAATGTTGATAGGATTATCTTTCTCCCAAACGAACAGGAGTACATATCCCAAGTACCAATATGGGAAGAATATCTGCGCTCTGGAAGAGGAGTTAGTCATCGCCCACCAGCCCGTAAAATAACAATCGCACAAGAAACAGGCACTTGATGTCCAAAAAGCTATTCTAGCGAAAACCGGACAAACCCACCATAACCATGGGTGGAACATTATGTCCATGATACCCAGCTTTCTGAGACTCAGCAAGCACCCCCACAACAGTAGATAAAACATTGCAGATAGCACTTAGGGTGAAGCTAAGGAGGGATGCAAGCGAAGGCGTGACTGAGTAAGTCGAACCAGTGCATAAAAACAGGTACAAATCATAGCTTGCTTCCGGCATTGCTGAAATACACGAACGTTTGGAAGAGTGGACGCAAAAAGGGTGTGGCTGGAAATTTATAGAAGTATAAACTCTTTGGCTACCAGCCATTTGTGTTGCTCATACATAGATTGACCACCAGCCCAGAAAAACACAAAAAAAATACAAATTTAAGCACGATCGGTGGTCTATTCTGGATTCTTCAAATCAAGTAGCATCTCACATTAAAAAAGAATAAACGCGCACGATGATATGTGGGGACTAATTCCAGTATTTTCCATTGACAAGAATCGAGAAGAAGTACAAACTTGCCTTCAACATATTTTGATGCGATGATCCACTTGCCGTTTGCCGTCCACAACCTACGCGGCTATGACTGGATACAAGCAATCTCTTGATGCAGGTAAACAACATGCAGCTGTATATATTTTACTCTCCGTAGTAGAGTGACAGTTAATTGACATTGCTCAGTTCCTATCGGCATCGCTCGACAAGCTAGCAGCGGCATACGACCCTAAAGCTTTCGGTGTTACAGCAAAATATGAGCCAGACGAATCCAAGAGGATCATTACGAGATGTTTTAAGGCGATGCTACCACCGATGCAGGAGTGCTATTGCAAGCCGTCGGGGAACAAGCCCAGAGAATATGCTCGCCATATGGGTGACTACCACAATTCTCTACATGCGGACAGATGTACTGGTCCTGGCAGACGTGTTTGACATCTTCCGCGAAACCTGCCAAGAACAATAGGGACTAGACCCGTCCCGTTACTACACCAATCTAAGATTATCACACGACACTACCTGCTGACCGACCGTGACCTAAAGAGAAGGGACTACGTGTTGAGTAATCTCATGATTCAAACACTGGCTCCTCGACTGAAACGGCTAAATAACGTCCGACCTAGTCGTTTGTGCATTGAAGAAGGTGAAACTTTCACATACATCTGCCAGTGATTTAGATCTTATTGATGTCTCGTTTATGTCCGACTTGGACGCGACTCTTTTCTGCTATACAGGCATATAACGAGTTTGCAGACATATATCGACATGTACTTTTAACGAAATCTTAAACTTATGATCCGTGTGTAACGAATACATGAGGTGCATATTATATTGAAAGTGTTAATTGCACTACATGTTGCTTAAGCCATCCGCTTTCTTCAATTTTCTAAAGAATTAATTGCATATTGTTAAGCAATAACCCATTTATCTAGCCTACGCATACTGAGGAGCCCCTTGCACAACGGCATTATTTGTTGACACACACATTCCGTATCCTGTATCCTCTATTCACGAACCCCATCGTTACTAAATATAGGGAGGGTATCATTGGAAAACAAACATTATTGAGGTTAACTTTACAGGTTATGTAAATCAATTCCTTTATACCAATGGCAATCACATTTGTTATCATTAGTAAATATTTTAACATCTTTTGTTCTTTTAAATTGCTAGGTTGATAAATATCAGCGGGAAAATTTCAGGTATAAGCTCCTTAAATCCGGACACTATGCAGCTGGTACAATCATACATGATGGGTTTGTTAATCTTCCTGCCAGACAGTAGGTGCTAGATATGTCATGATGTCTGCGTGTTCTAAGACGACATCAATCATGTATATGAATGTTGGCGATGGTAATAAACAGTAATTCATATACAGCCAACAACGTTTTTTTAAACACTGACATCTTACGTCATTTGAGTAATCGCCATCTGGGCACAAAATAAACCCTGTGAACACAATATGATTAATGTATTCACTTTATTTATCATGCACTTAGAAGTCGATGCCTATTAGTATCTCTGTGGTATTTCAGGTTCCCCTAAAATGTGCATAAAGGCGAATGCTCGTCCTATGAAAAATCGACATGCACAACAACAGCTGCTCGGTAAAGAAACAAGATTAGTATCGACAATAAGCAGTCGTTGTATCTGAAACGAAATCAATTAATGTTTGTATATGCTACAAGATCTTAAAAGCCTAACACATCAGTCTGCCATGCTCAATAGACAGCACTTATATGCGTCACTTTGATCCCCTCTGTAAGTTCTGCAGCCGGGCCCGCAGATGATGTGTATTGATCGAAATCTCTCAGACAAGAACCTCTAAAGAGCCAGATAAGCATCATGTGATAGAGAATGCTTGGAATCGATCGAAAATGATTACATCTTCTTAAGCGTCATCAGCTATTGGTCTCTCAGATCTGGATTAATTTGGGCAGCAATCGTCTATATGCACGAGCTATCTTTAAAGCTCTTACCCATTCGATCGCTTTGCATCCCCTCAATTGTACCACACCAGCCTTTATCGTGAAGGGAAACCTTGGCCGTGTGCAGAGGACAGTTATATGCCGTTGTGGGGATACTCAGGAAAATACTATTTTTAGTAAATTATTCTCATTGGCTTATGACGCAGCTGGTTAAAGAATGATAAAGGATCCATTCATTGGTATTAAGTCATAATGTTAACGGGAATCAAAAGATGTACTTCCGGTACACGAATATGAGCAATCATTAATGTTTTGAATTCGTACCAGCTGGCTTCTGTGTGAATCACAGACAGCTAAACAATAAAATTGTCAATCAAACCACAAATGCTAGATAAAATAACGTGAGCAATTAATGAGTTATTTAGGGTCCTGTTTTGTCCCTTTAAACATAACGTACTGATTCGATTGCGTTGTATTGTATCGTTTGTTCTTATTGGACGATTACATAGCAAGTCAGAGCAAATTCTCAGTCCGCATCTGAATACACGTGAATTCGTGAAATCGTCAATCATCCGAGCTAAGGCTTTAAAACCTAGTCACTGACTGTGATTGATCTGTACAACAAGATGGAATTATACTCAGAAAAGTTAAATTATGCGTGAATATAACGCAATGACGTCCAGGCAGCGTATACAGAGATTGCCTACTCTGATTTGCAACTGATTTGCACTCTATCCTAGGATTTGTCACGAAAATAACCAAAACACCACCAGTTTCGTCCGCATTCGACGAATCAAGATGAATAAGCTCTCGAATCAAGTAAAATGAAAACTCAGTTTAACCAATCGAACATTGTACCAAACACGCCGCTTCCCACGAGTCGCGGAAAGGCGAGCCCTATGTTTGTAAACGTGTCCCAAGCCATGACACATGAAACACTACAAATATTTACCAGAACTGAGAAAGCTGAAAAAGAAAAAGACGTGATCTCTCCATCTCTTTGGCATATGCTCTTCATCACCAACTGGATGTCATCTGAGCGACCCATAGACTACAGAATGACAGTCTATTATCCAGAACAAATTTAAATAAAGTAAGGCCATTGAGTCGTTTAATCATGGTCTAAACTACAAGGAGATGTTTCCACATTGGAATGATTATCCTCACAGTCCTAATACTAGCCATAGCTATTTGTTGTTCATCGATATGCACTTTCTCCTTTATAGGTTAACGATGGCGGCAATCACCTATTCTAGGGTATTTTCAGAAAAACTACCGATCTTATGTGTATGGATGTAAAATAGTTTTGTCTAAAGAAGATTAATCAGGTCGATCTTGTGGTTTCTTTCCCCAAACGTTAATGGGTATGTTGCAGCTTACTTTGTTCGCTACAATACTGATCGCGGCCGTAAAAGCCAAATTTAACTTCAATGGTTCATCGACATTATTTTTTCATTGAAAATAGGCAAGCATCTGCTACACAGCTATATATGGGTCACACAATCTGTGTAAATTTGATTTTAAAGAGTCTAATATTACTTGTTAGTCAATTATTAATATAAGTGCATGGTATTATTTGCTTATCTCAGCTGCATTATTCGCATTATCTTAAATTAGTACAAATACAAGCCTGCTTATAAGCGTATGAAGTTCGCGAGTGTATACATAATTATCTCATAGTGAATACAACCATAAACGTGTGAACCACAATGACAGATACCTAGCAACGAACCTGCTTGCAACAACGGTTGCCCATGTCATAATTTAGGTAAGAAATACTTACTAATGGATTAGATATATATGGTTTATTCGCTTCCGGGAGATATATACTCCCCATCACATGTCCTGGCGATATTGATTATTCTATTCCAGATACTGGGGCTGTGAATCGTGTATTTACTAGTATTCATTAAACTGCTGAATCGTGTTTCTTGTAGAAGTTCTAACACTGACTTATAATACAGTAACGCGCACAACAACTGTCTTCACCCATTTGTTAATGTATTGGAGCAAATAGTATGTACAACAGAGCAGACAAATGTTCTTATAGTTAAGATGTATCCGCTCGATTGAAGCAAATGACGAATAGGCAGTTCAAAGTGGAGAGCATCAGTGGCGTTGCTTTTCACATATGTAATGCATTCGACGCAATACGCGCACCCACTTTATCGATGCAGTTTTGACATCATGAAGGAATAACTAACTACTCTACTCTAAGCTTTAATGCAATAAAACACCCATGCATATTCATAGCAATGCCACAGGCTAATCATCTTATTTATTGAATTGTCAATAGATTCAGCCCGATGGACTGTGAGTGACAGTTCAATTTCCATGGTTGGGTCTACGATTATTCATAATTCGAAAAACGAGCCAAGGTTCGTTATCTTTGCGGTTGGCGACGATCAATCCTCTGAAGAAATTAAGAGAAGTGATTAGTTAATTAATGCTAACGGGAATATGTACTTGCGAAATCGCTTGGCAATAGCGGACTAAACCATACCTGATGTGAGTGTTACCAAACTCATAATGGTATCTGCCTATCGCCCAGTTGTTGTCGATGACTATCACCTCATCACATCCAATATGGAATATTGATCCTTCTGTGTCTCTAAACTCGCCTTTCGCGTATGTAGCAATTGCTGTCACATAATGCAAACACAAATTGAAATGCTTTTACAAAACAATAAATTCCATATGTGCGAGAGCTTTGCAGTATTACGTCTGAATTGTTAAAATTGAGACTCTTACTGGTCCCAAAGCAGATAATATATTATTTATATTTGGTGCAACATTTCACTCGCACCAAGAACTGAAAAATCAAAATACTGTTCTTAATATGATTACGAGGTAACAAAAATATTACAAGACGTCGCAGTAGACAGCAGCATTGAACAAATGACAAGAACAATATTAATCATTTGGTTTTTCCTCAATCATTTTCCACAAAATGTGCAAAAATTACCTTCATTGCCAACCATGTCATCTTTGTCGTGCATAGCAAATATGCAATCATCGGTAAAGAAATCCTTGAGTTGATCTAATTTGCCCTCGTTGTAGATTTTCTCCCAAGAGTTCATCTTTTCTACTACTGAGTTACCAATCGCTGGTACAGTTGAAAATAAAACAATTACGAATGTGTTTGCACTTGTTAAGTTCTGCTTTTGTTGAATCATCACAAATACTTACTCGTGTTGCCAACCATCTTGCACTCGTTGCTGGCACTCGCCAGGCCCATAGCTAGCAAGCAGACACACAGTATGTTCAGAGCCATAGTAAACCTGAAATACTCAAACGCTGGTGCTGTGGCCTGAACTGTTCCGTTCATTGGTTATTTATCCGTTTCTATGCAGCAGATGTTGATGTTGGTAACAATAAAGCCGCACTTCTCCGATGCTCAGTCAGTTAAATATCAATCAATACAACGCATATAACAACGGGGACTATACCACCGGGAGACTACTTGAAAATACTATATACTATTACGTACGACATAAAGTATGCGACGTATTGTACCTAGTGCTTCTAATATATATTTTATTACCAACGTGATGCAGTTTGAGATAGAAATGTAATGGCTTTGTTTGTAACGCTTCTGCTATCTCAAATCACCCAACGCAATGAATATTGGCGTTAAGCGTCTATGCGATATTGTGAGAACACACTGGTTGTGGGGAAATAACCCTCCTCGTCAAATTGGAAGTTGTGACGACTGGTCGTCGTATGCAGAACCAGTGTAGGCCATTAAACACACATACACTACATAAATGTTGTGCACCACGTGCATCTGATGATGCTTCGTTATATTCTAACGCGATAACAAATGCAATACATGCTCCCTACAAAGGCATATCGTAATAAGTATATTCAATGTAGCGCGCAATAAAGTATCTCATTATGCAATATTCCATTGCACATTGACTCTTAAGTTAGATAACCTTTGCCTTCTCTACTTTGATTTCTATGACTTATCGTCACAATGACACGCCGCAATATAGCAAGAGCTATATTCGTGATCCAAATGCCCTGGTCAAATCTACGCTCTAGATAGCCGTACGAAGAGAAAAGGATAATGGTGTTATAAAATAAAATATGTGCTATCCCTTAAAAGTGTCAATGCACGTTCAAAAAATGGTGACTCTCTGATGAATCACTAAGTATCAAAACATTGACTTATATGATAAGGTTAAATGCATCTTAAGTGAAGTACTTGCTGCAACAAATAGTTGGCTAGTCCTCTCAATACCGACGAAAACGAAAATGGACATATTGCAGTGTCTTTATATGCTTTATAGTGGAAATATGATGGGCATTTATATAGTACACGTGATTAAGCGTATATTGGCGACAATGTGAGATATGAAACGGTGATAGAAGTTTTGTATTTCCTGAAGAGCAGCTTTCGAGAAGATGAAGGGGCTTTCCTCTACCCTAGAATTGTTTTATGAAACAATCAACTTTTAGGTAATGCAACCTCCCTATTGGCTTTGTCTGAGTAATGAGGATCTATGAGTGTAGTATTATTGGTTCAGTTGTGCGATGATAATATAAAATAAATTGGCTACATGTTGTGCTTTGATACTGTGACAGAGATTTTTGTCATACGTGAAAGGCAGCTTTAAAGACACGGAAGAGGCGACCATAGGCATAGGATGCGATAGCTCCAGTAAAGACTCCCGACAATGTTATTTTAACGCGGATTCACATATCTTGTTTGAGGGAAGCAAGTCAATAACGTTTATTTGTTGCATTACGTTGGTTTAAAGCCCAGGTGACTTTAGTCTGCAGTAAAGGGAAGGTCCCTCCTTTTATGATAGTGAATAGAATTATGCAGTAACCATGCCAACGTCAGCAACCATTTTCAAGTGGAATAGATGAAATATTGAAAACGATTAAATATTGAGATAAAACCACTGCAAAAAATATGTCGACACACTAACAATGCTTTACACGATCTGAATATCAACTATCAATTAACAGCGATACTATTATCGAACCGTTTATCCCCTACTAAATTGTTTTGTGTCAATTAATCATGATTCTAATCTGGTTTGGCATTTAACTCAGATATAAAATCCACTTCATTGTTACGATGGCAGGTGTAATATACTTACCCAGTGTAACGCTTATACTGATACTTAATCACGCACATTAATTACATCCTTTAGTTGCTTCATAAATGTGTGCCAGTAATTATGCTGTCTGTCACAAAGCCAAGCTGCACAGCTACGCTACTATACATAAGATATATTCATCATCTGCAATCGAATATATGGACAAATCAAACCAAGAGTGCATTGTTTCTGGTATGCTTTTATGACAGAACCTATAGTTGGAGACCAATACCATATCCTTTTGGCATAATAGAAAATGGGTTATGTCATTGCAATAATTGGTTATCAGTTTATAGAAAGAGTCACAACCTCATTTGGCATATGCTGGCTGTCACAAGGCCACGCTGCACAGCTACGCTGCTATAAACAAGATATCTTCATGATGTTCAATCGAATAAAAAGAAAAATCAAACCAAGAGAGCATTGTTTCTGGTATGCTTGTATGACAGCACCCATGGTTGGATACCAATACCATATTCTGTTTGCATAATAAAAAGTGGTTATATTATTGCAATAAATGGTTATCAGTTTATAGAAAGAGTCACGACATCATCTTGCTTATGCTGTCTGTCACATATCCACGCTGCACAGCTACGCTACTACACACTAGATAACTTCACCATGTTCAATCGAACAAAAGGACAAATAAAACCAGATTAGCATTGTTTCCGGCATGCTTTAGGATAGAGACAAACTCATATTCATTAGGCTGCATTTTCATAATAGGTAAACTGATGGTGCTTTGTTCCCCAATCATGAGCTGCGGATTAGCCCGCATGTCGGCGTATAGTCAATTATGTAACGAACGCTTGTTACACAGAGCATACTTTTCATTCTGAGAACGATTCATTTAGTGATAAATGCATATCCTGGACCCTTCGCGTCTAGTACTGCGTCAATGTGATGTCTGGTCACAAAGACTGATGATCTTATCTTTCATGGCATTTCAATGATTGTGAATAAAGTATGCATTTTATGGTGTACGGCGACAATCTGCCAGCTGAGGCAATTATCATTGATAGGGTAATATCATCACAACATTGCATAGAGGATAACGTTGGCGTACAAGAAGTGACAAACAGATGTAATATCGACATATAATGCATCGGACTCATCGAGAGAATAAATGCTTGATTAAGAGTTCTTTTATCAATAAATGTGTTGAAGAACAAATCGATCCAAGTGAGCATTGTTTCTGGTATGCTTTATGATAGAGGCAAACACATATTCATTTGGCTGCATGTTCATAGTAGGTAAACAAATTGACCAGAATCACACCGCGTCAGCCCAGTTGTAGAACACTGCAAGATACTTGGAAGTTCACTTCCGCTGATTGAATGAAATGACATTAATTCTGCAGTGCAATGTGATTTAATACTCTTATAACAACGCAACATGCTTACTTGTGCTTTTATTGAAACATTATTGGAAGTGCACTAATAGACTTGACGCTACGCAACTAATGTATAATCGATTGATCAGGCGGCAATTATTAATCGATAGATGAATGCGCCAAGGTCGATCTGTTCTATATACCAGACTAGCAATGATCTGATACTAAACGAAAAGCTCTAAATTAGCTGCATAAGTCAGTACAACAATACCTTGTGTCGAAGATATGGGTTAAATAATCTGTGTAAATTTGATTGTACAAGAGTGTAATATTACTTCAAATTGTTAGTCAAATATTATTATAAGTGCATGGTATTATTTGCTTATTTCAGCTTCATTATTCGCAAGGGTTCAAGCATTAACACGGGCCTCATGTTAATTCAATAACCTCCATGTAAAGTACTGGCTAGCCTGAAAATATTAAAAACCGCATCATGTGACAGTTGCAAACGCTGAAGGTCAGTCGAGCCTTGACATGGGAGGATTGTATTTTATGTTCAATTGATATAAAGTGAACCAAGATGCCGCGGTACTTGTGTGGTTGCAGATATAGCATATTTGAAGATATATTTGTAATCTATGGTGTATATTGACAGACTCACAGATATCATTATGGTCGTTGGTGCCCGCATAAATGATATTGCGCTTATCTTCTTAAAACCCACAGAAAGAAGATAAACATCGTACAAACCGTTGATTAAAAAATATTCTCCAATATTCTAAATCAGCTTGGCTCGATGAGGTGATAGTTTGCATTGAGCCGATTTTTGACCATCACATATGTATGATCGTACCATGTTGGCAATACGACGGTTTTATTCGAATATGATTATTGGTAGTGACAATAACTAGCTAGCACCAATAACCGAGGAAAGTCAAATAATGCAACAATATAAAGTATTGGCGAACCTGTTTAGACCCTCTATGCCCGTAAATGTTTGTTATACAGGCATACAACGAGTTTGCAGACATATATCGACCTGAACTTTTAACAAACTCATAAACTTATGATCCGGATGTAAAGAATACATGGGTTGCATATGATATTTAAATTGTTGTTTGCACTACATGTTGCTCAAGTCATCCGCTTTCTTTCATTTTTCTTTAATGAATTAATTGCATAATAAATGTTACGCAATAACCCATTTATCTATCACACGCATATTCAGGAGCGACTTGCATAACGGCATTATTTGTTGACACACACTATCCGTATACTGAATCCTCTATTCACGAACCCCATCATTACTAAACATGGGGAGTGTATCATTGGAAAACAAACACAATTGCGGTTAATTTTACAGGCTATGTATATCAATTCATTTATACCAATGGCAATCATATTTGTTATCATTAGTAGTAGTATAGATGTTAGCGGTACTGGCACACCTATCTCATATGATTATGGCATACCTATCTCATATGGGTTCTGGCACACCTATCTTATAGAAGCGCACTTTTACCCAGAAAACACCCATATACAGGGTGACTCACATGAGCCAGCGAACCGCTCGCACCTCCCCCCACCATATGGTACCATATGAGCCCAGCCCTTCCAGCCCCTATGGCATAGTCCCACTAAAGAGGGCGACAGTAATGTCAACCATCTACAACAGGACCCTGAGGAATAAGCTCTTCTAAACGACTCACGCGCTCCAAAAGGTCCTCATACTTCGATTCCAATTCCCTCACCTTCTCCTCTACACCAGGACCCTGAGGAATAAGCTCTTCTAAACGACTCACGCGCTCCAAAAGGTCCTCATACTTTGATTCCAAATCCCTCACCTCAATCTCAAGGTCCACCTTCTCCTCCCATATATGTTCCACATCTGCTTGCAGCTCGGCCACCCCAATATGTTCATCGGTGCTCATTCTATACCTCAGCCCTCATATGTTCAACATATCGACGCGTGCCCATAGGCCAGAGTGTCCGGGTGGAGGGAGCACTAGTGCAACCCCAGCACCAACGCCGACGCCAGCTGATAAGCCCGGGGTAAAAGAATGGATTAAAAAACAGCTGAACTCCTTGGCAAACGTCCTGAAGGGCCTTACTGGCAAGGCAGCAGCTGCCCTTCCAGGAATCATTGGCTCCATCGTATCATGGCTGCTTACGTCAGCTGCAAAGGTGGCTGGTTGGATGGCAGAACATGTGTGGGCCGCAGCTGTGGCGGTGGGGGGAGTTATCCTCCTGATACTCCATGACTTACTACGTAGCAAACCAAAGCACAGCTAAGCCTATAGCGATTCCGCCTACAATGAGAGCTGTTTTCTCATCCTCGTGCGTAGATGGCCGAGCAGCGGGAGAAGGGTCTTCGACGGCAGGTGGAGGGTCGGGGGCGGCGGGCTGAGGGTCAAAGCTTCCTCTATCTGGTAGAGCAACAACCGCGTTGACATCAGTATTGCTGCCGATTTGCTGTTCCTCAGTTGCAATGGTAATCAGATTGTTGTACCCAACAACGTTTCCAATAGCGAGGCTCATATCCGATGGAGCCATGTACAGGCCAGTTCCAAACACATAATCAACCTTTGAGGAGGCATTATGGAGGACGTTCTGATACCGTCGGATGGATGACGGAATATCCACGGGGGTGTTGATGGCATCCTCAACGTTAGCCTGAAATTGTTTTTGGGCATCAAAGGACGTTCCAACACCTAGTATCTCTGAGCGGGTCTGCGCCTAAGCACTAAGAATGGCCTAGACATAGGTCCGAATGCTGTTGTTAATTCACTCAACGCCGGTCTGTGTAAAGCCCTCAGACGTGTCCAGTATGAAGGTACTCCAGGCCTCGTCTGCTTCAGGTCCCTGTGCTAGATGTAGAACAGCACCCATTTTCTCCGGAAAGGATTGTAGGTTACTCGCGTGGGCAAAACCTGGCTTTGTATCCTTTTCCACCTCAAAGGCCATCCGTGTAGGGTCATAAAGAACGTTTCGACCAGCAACCTTGACGACACTCCCGTAACCATACGCATCATGTGCATATAAGATACCAAGGCCACTATTAGCTAAGGTTGCCTTCTGGCGCCAGTCTGTGTTTGGTTGAACACCAAAGTTAGTGCAGAGTCTCTCATATGCCCTCTTGTCATATGTATTGTTATAGGGGTCATAGGCATGATCCTGAGGTAGAGGCGCTTGCAGTTCTGCTAATAGGCGACGCACTGTGTAATAAAGGTGAAAGGTGTAGAGAGCTTTCACGAGTGGAATCCCAGCCTCGAGGTGGTCCTGGGAGGACACGCCGCAGCCGGCTGATGCACACCACACTGCAAAGTTTAACTGGTTCTGCCAAAACTGCATTGGATTTGTCAACCAGTCTTTTACTACTTTGTCCGCTGTTACCGGCGGCACCTTATAGTTACTGAATAGATCAGGAAACTTTGCTGTGAATGTACCACCATTGTGAACAACTTGAATTGTTTGTCGGGTTAGTTTATCTCCCACACCATATGTGGCTGGATACACCCCGCCTGCACCATATGGGGTAGCTTTTCTATTGAAACTAAAGGCTTGTTTATTCATAGTGCTATGTATCACACTCTGTCAAATGTTCAAAGCGGCGACGCTGTGTCCCTGCAAAAATCTATTGACAACACTGAGGTTGATCTATGTGTTGGCCTAAGGTCAATCACGTATACTGTGGGCTGGTACAATCTCGAAGCAGATGAGACCATTCAATGGCGGTCAAGGCCTAAAGGAAGAGGAAAAATTGCCTCATTAAAACAGGGCCTCTGGAGTTTCAGCCTTCTTCAGGAGCAGATTACACCATTAGGTATCGGGTTGGAAGTTGATGCTGCAAATGGGTTTATTACCCTAACAGTTCCAGACAATGGGGCTGTGAATATATCAGACGGAGTGTTAAAAATGTTGGGTCTTGATGAAGGCCTCAGGTGGATACCTTCAGGTACTTACACCGCCTACCGGACCATCAACTTTAGCATGTTCTGCACATTATATATTCACCTCGATCAAGTCAGCACCACACACAACATGCTATATGGTGCACCCACTACGCTTCTTGAAGTTGTTGGCTTAGAGGGTGGGTCTTTCGGTGATATTATAACCACGAACATCACTAATCCTGTATGTAAGCGTGTCACTAGTGGAACAGTGCATGAGTTCAAGGTTCAGTTACGCGATAATAAAGGAAGGCTATTAGATAACCACGAATTACCTGTTAGCGTTGTTCTTGAATTTACAAGATGTCAATAAAAACGAGTATTTATGGACCTAGGCAAAAACCGGCAAGCGCTGTTCAGGGTGCCGACCTCTCGGAATATGCCACAAAGACCTATGTAGACTCACAAAAAATGGATAAAAGTGGCGGTACTATGACTGGAGATCTTGAAATGGGTGATAATAAAATCGTTCAGTTGGGAGACCCGATTTCGCCAACGGATGCTGCTAATAGAAAGTATGTTGATGACAGACACAGGCAGCATTGCAGGGACCTGAGAGAACACATAAGCTCCCAAACGAAACATCTCATTACTATTTGGGCAGAAGCAAGTGGCCCCCTTCGGACAGGATATGAGTGGTCGTTTGGCCATGGGGCTAGGGGTCGAGACTCACAAGACTCAAGCTGTGGATATACCATGACATGTGGTGGTAAGATCATTCGTATGGGGTTGTCTTCTGGTGTTGGTGCTGATACTGGTGCTATAGCAGTGTTTCCTGTTATAAATGGGACGAATCAAGCGGTAGGAATAAGTAAGCCTGCTGACCAACGGGCGACTTGGTCTGTAGTATCGCTCCTAATTGAACTTGACTTATAGAATCATATGCCTATAACGCTAGTATGAAACAACAACCAACTGTGCCGCCTGATGAGAATCCGGCCCACTCCTATCGGCTGAATGAGATCAGTCTTAAGAAGCAATGCCTTGAGAAAGAAATTGAAAAATATGGTGCTATGTACAAAAAATATAGGTGTGCAGTTAACTCAGTGGACGCTGTAGACACTGCTTTAGTTGCTGTGGGAATGTGTCCTGGCGCAAGTGGTGTAGGTGTAATGTCTACAATAGTTGCCATTCCTATTGCCACAGTGTTGGGTGCTACTGGAGCCGCTTGTGGGCTACTTGTAATTGCTGGAAAATTCATCAGTAGGCGGCTGACCATTAAGTTAAAAAAGCATGACAGGATCCGCATTCTCGCTCAGAGCAAATTGAATACCATTGCTGGTATTGTATCGGCGGCGCTTGAAGATGGGTATATCTCAGATGATGAGTTTAAGCTCGTTTCGGTCGAGATCATGAAATATAGTCAAATGAAAAGTGACATTAAAGCAAAATGTTTGAAAGCGGCAGAATCGCCCCATAGACCTGCTAAGGTATGACCCGGACAGTCCATTTGAAGAGTGGGGGTTGCTAGATATAATGGAGGCGGCGATAAAATCTTTCTGCAACGATCATACTGGAGTCAAACAAAATACGGACCAGTGGGAGACCACGAGGAAGGGCTGCGTTGGAGGAAGTGACTACTCCTCTATCATAGGGCAAAACTACTTCAGCAGCTATAGCAAGAAGCTGACAGAAAAAACTAGCAACGAGTGTGTTTGCTTTAGCGCACCCTGCCTCTGGGGTACGACTTTTGAGGAGGTTGCAATTGCGGTATTGGAGAAGGTGTACGACACCAAGGTCTACGGAAATAATATCTATATTGAGGGCGGCTCGAAGGCCTACTCTCCGGATGGCTTTTGTGTGCTCCCGATCCGGCGGGCTGGAGTGGATGCTGTCTGTCTGGGGCATCCTGAGGAGGTTGTGCTGCTCGAGATAAAGTGCCCCTACACTCGGAGTCCTGGGAGGATAATTCCGAATATGTATAAGCCTCAGGTTCTGTTGGGGTTGCACCACAGTCCGGTGGCGACCATTGGGGTGTTTGTCGACTGCGTTTTCAGGTTGTGCTCCTTTGAGGACCTGGGGAGAGCTGAGACGTATAACCAGGCGTATCACAAGGATTAGAAGAAGTATAAGGAGACGGTGGCTTGGGGTGGGCGGGGGTGTAGGGGCTTGAAGACGTCGACTATAGTGCGAACGGGAGGTTTAATAGTTGCCTGGGCTTGGAACAGGAGCATCACGGTCCTTGGTTGGGAAGACCGAGTGGGACCACAGAGAGGCCGACGGGGGCTTTCTACTGTTGGAAGCTCTTTACGATGAGATTGATAACCGCTCGTCCCGATCCCGACTTTATCGAGAAGAACAACGCTAAGGTTGCCCAGTTTATACAGGACCTCAACCACGTGAAAAATGGAACTTACAGCGACGGTCGCAGATATTTATCACTCAATGACCTCTATGGTGACTAACTACTGGAGTGGGCCTATACCATAGGGGCTGGAAGGGCTGGGCTCATATGGTACCATATGGTGGGGGGAGGTGCGAGCGGTTCGCTGGCTCATATGAGTCACCCTGTATATGTGTGTTTTCTGGGTAAAAGTGCGCTTCTATAAGATAGGTGTGCCAGAACCCATATGAGATAGGTATGCCATAATCATATGAGATAGGTGTGCCAGTACCGCTAACATCTATACTACTTTAGTCAATATTTTAACTTGTTTTGTTCTTTTAAATTGCTAGGTTAATAAATATCAGCGGGAAAATTTCAGGTATAAGCTCCTTAAATCATGACACTATGCAGCTGGTACAATCAACCATGATGGGGTTGGTAATCTTCTTGCCAGACAGTAGGTGCTAGATATATCATGATTTTAAGAGATGTCTGCATGTTCTAAGACGACATCAATCATGTATATGAACGGCCAACAGCGATTTTTTAAACACTATTACATTTTACGGTCTAGTGAGTTATCTCCATCTGGGCACAACACAAACCTTATGAACAAAATATAATTAATGTATTCACTTTAATTATCATGCACTCAGACGTCGATTCTTATTAGTATCTCTGTGGTATTTCAGGTTACCCTAAAATGTACATAAAGGCAAATGCTTGTCCTATGATAAATCGACATACACAACAACAGCTGCTTGGTAAAGAAACAAGATTAGTATCGACAATAAGCAGTCGTTGTATCCGAAACGAAATCAATTAATGTTTGTATATGCTACAAGATCTTAAAAGCCTAACACATCAGTCTGCCATGTTCAATAGACAGCACTTATATGCGTCACTTTTATCCCCTCTGTACGTTCTGCAGCCGGGCCCGCAGATGATGTGTATTGATCGAAATCTCTCAAACAAGAACCTCTAAAGAGCCAGATTAGCATCATGTGCTAGAGAATGCTTGGAATCGATCGAAAATGATTACAACGTCTTAAGCGTCACCAACTGTTGGTCTCGCAGATCTGGATTGATTTGGGCAGCATTCGTCTATAGACTAGAGCTATCTTTAACGCTCTTACTCATTCAATCGCTTCGCACCCCTACGATTGTACCACACCAGCCTTTATCGTGAAGCTATATGCCGTTGATGGGATACTCAGGGAAATAGTATTAGTAGTCAATTATGAACATTGGTTTAGGACTCACCTGATTATAAAATCATAAATATCTATTCATTGGTATTAAGTCATAATATTGTCGGAAAACAGAAGAATATTAGCCATCATTTATGTTTTGAAAATGTACCAGCTGGCTTCTATGTGAATCATAGACAGCTAAAAAATATAATTGTCAATCACAAATGCTATGAATTAATAACATGAGCAATTTATGAGTTATTTAGGGTCATGACTCTCTCTATAAACATTACGTACTTATGCGACTGTGTTGTAATGTGTCGTTTGTTCTTATTGGGCGATTACATAGCAAGTCAGAGCAGTCCGGATCTCAATACACTTGAATGCGTGAAATCGTCAATAATCTGAGCTAAGGCTTGAAAACATAGTCACTGACTATGATTGATCTGTAAAACAAGATAGAATTATACTGAGAGAAGTTTAATAATGCGAGAATATAACGCAATGACGTCCAGGCAACGTATACACAGAAAGCTTATCTCCAAAGCAAAAGGTAAGATGGTACTATTTGAATAAAAAGGTAGGAAAGGTCCGAGCTGTCGAAACTGATGCATCTTCGTGGTTAACAAGGGATAACCTTGCTGTGTTTTAGCCAATCGGAAGTAACTATTGGGGCTTTACACATGACCAAAACTAATACCATCTTGAAAGTGTTTGGGACGTATTGCAACGGTCCTTTACAATAACATTATTGCAATTCACAAATGCATCCTAAAGCATGGCTATTGACGCCGTTTCGATTATACTGTGGCCACATCTAGGGTAGCAAGATGTGGCTAACTATCAGGTTGCACTCGGTGACCCAGCGTTTGTATGCTTTACAACGCATATCACATCCTACACATCACATGGTTTTTCAAGAAATAATGTAATCTTGTGGATCCGATAACGTGCTGACAATCACGGAACGGTTTCATCATTTTCAAGAGATAATCGATACCACACGTTATCGGACAACCTCAAATTTGTTCACGGTACCTGAATGGGTTCAATGGATCACGTTATACGTAGGGTATTCTACGTTCATCCATGATAGGGTGTGTTGATATAAAGTAATCAGCTACATGGCATTGCGAAATAGGCATTGTTAATGATACATTTAATAACCATGGTCGGTCCCACTCACACAATAAGCTTCTCAAATCTAAATAAACCGAGAAGCAGTCGTTATGTGGCATCAATCATCGCGTGCTAATCCAATACTGTGCCATACAGCTAATAACTATCTGCAAACCTGAAAACCGATGGAGACAGCAATGTGTTAATGATAGTTCAATATTCCTGTAAACGTTAGTAAGGAGCAAGGGAGCATGGTATCGTTAAGAGCAAACTGCACGTGTTATTTATTTATTAGTTGCTGTTCATGTTTTCCCCGGCACAGATATCGATAAACTCGGTCCGCCGTTAGCTTTTGCACATTTCAATAGTAAGTTCGAATCAATTAGATAGTTTTATACATTTTTCTTATTCTTAATCAAGGTATCTATTGATGCTTCCCCTGATTACAAATGCAGATGTCAGATCTGGATTGATATGAGGATGCTTCATACCGAATTCAGCTGCAGCTTCCGGCATTTCATTACCACTTTGGACAACCCTTTTATCTTCATTAAGCATTGCATGTTCATCTAAAGCTTTCCAATGCTGCCTGAAAAAAATATTTGCTACTTACACAATTAGTCTGCTTAATTTGCCGGATGAAATTATGAACTCCCCCTTTGGTTTTCACCTGTACAAATTATGATTAATCAGTCTGTGAAGTAGTTGTTGATCGTAGTTTTCTGTGACAATTAAGAGTTGTAAACGGTGTCGAAGTGGTTCATTATCCCTCGGAATTTTTGATCCTCAATCGAATCTGAAGTATCGGTGATAATTTCATATAATGCAGTTCATTATATTTTACTCTAATCTACCTAATGCAAATGTGGTACAGATCGCCTTGTGGCTTCCATGGCAATTATCTTGATAAAAATCACCATTATCTTTTTTCGTCTTCACTCTATATGTTGATTCCCGCTCTTCTTGGTAATTTTTGCTTTTGTTACGGATATCATCATCATTTGTATGTTATTCTGGTATTCAACAAACTAATGTGTTCTTACCATTTGTCAGTCTCGGATTTTGTCTTGTAGCTTGCCTATTTCCGTAGGCGTGGAAATTGTTCATAGTCATCCTTTATCTTCTTTGCCATAGTGAATGAGATATGCATTGTTATCAATCCGGTCTGCATGAAGCTCAGCCGCCCCAGTCCTTTTTGCATCAGCTTGAATGATACTTGTTTGGTATCAGCACAGCCAGAGAAATATTTCAACAGTGCTTCCCTTAATCTGTGACAAATGTGTACATGCAATAAGAGCTTACAACTTTTGATGAGGCATTTATGGTTTTTATTTATTTATCACCCCAAACCCTTTGCGGCTTCAAAACGAAGCAGGCAAATTTTGCTTTAAATCCTGTACGTTGAGAATTGTTTAAGACGTCGTAAAAGCCGAACATTAGCCAGTCTTCTCCCCAGTAATATTGTCTATGCTGGGTACCTTGTTTTGCTGAAACAGGGCAAAGCAATCCAACACGACACTGTAACAGCCTTTTGATGTTGAAATTTGTATAATCATATGACAAATCGTGTTATACATCTAACCTCTCAAGAATCAGTTTTGATGTAATTTTTTGATAGTGCGCCCGCTGAGTTATACAGGCGTCAGCTAATTGCGTGATGTCATATGTGCTTGAGAAAGATAAACCGCATCGTGAAGATTCAAATCAATCGTAGCTATTTATCATCCGCTTTGTTAAGCAGCAAAGGGAGCTGTGCTTAGTCTGAACTGCTCAATTATACGATCGTAGTTTTCTGTGACAATTAAGAGTTGTAAACGGTGTCGAAGTGGTTCATTATCCCTCGGAATTTTGATCCTCAATCGAATCTGAAGTATCGGTGATAATTTCATATAATGCAGTTCATTATATTTTACTCTAATCTACCTAATGCAAATGTGGTACAGATCGCCTTGTGGCTTCCATGGCAATTATCTTGATAAAAATCACCATTATCTTTTTTCGTCTTCACTCTATATGTTGATTCCCGCTCTTCTTGGTAATTTTTGCTTTTGTTACGGATATCATCATCATTTGTATGTTATTCTGGTATTCAACAAACTAATGTGTTCTTACCATTTGTCAGTCTCGGATTTTGTCTTGTAGCTTGCCTATTTCCGTAGGCGTGGAAATTGTTCATAGTCATCCTTTATCTTCTTTGCCATAGTGAATGAGATATGCATTGTTATCAATCCGGTCTGCATGAAGCTCAGCCGCCCCAGTCCTTTTTGCATCAGCTTGAATGATACTTGTTTGGTATCAGCACAGCCAGAGAAATATTTCAACAGTGCTTCCCTTAATCTGTGACAAATGTGTACATGCAATAAGAGCTTACAACTTTTGATGAGGCATTTATGGTTTTTATTTATTTATCACCCCAAACCCTTTGCGGCTTCAAAACGAAGCAGGCAAATTTTGCTTTAAATCCTGTACGTTGAGAATTGTTTAAGACGTCGTAAAAGCCGAACATTAGCCAGTCTTCTCCCCAGTAATATTGTCTATGCTGGGTACCTTGTTTTGCTGAAACAGGGCAAAGCAATCCAACACGACACTGTAACAGCCTTTTGATGTTGAAATTTGTATAATCATATGACAAATCGTGTTATACATCTAACCTCTCAAGAATCAGTTTTGATGTAATTTTTTGATAGTGCGCCCGCTGAGTTATACAGGCGTCAGCTAATTGCGTGATGTCATATGTGCTTGAGAAAGATAAACCGCATCGTGAAGATTCAAATCAATCGTAGCTATTTATCATCCGCTTTGTTAAGCAGCAAAGGGAGCTGTGCTTAGTCTGAAACTGCTCAATTATACGATCGTAGTTTTCTGTGACAATTAAGAGTTGTAAACGGTGTCGAAGTGGTTCATTATCCCTCGGAATTTTGATCCTCAATCGAATCTGAAGTATCGGTGATAATTTCATATAATGCAGTTCATTATATTTTACTCTAATCTACCTAATGCAAATGTGGTACAGATCGCCTTGTGGCTTCCATGGCAATTATCTTGATAAAAATCACCATTATCTTTTTTCGTCTTCACTCTATATGTTGATTCCCGCTCTTCTTGGTAATTTTTGCTTTTGTTACGGATATCATCATCATTTGTATGTTATTCTGGTATTCAACAAACTAATGTGTTCTTACCATTTGTCAGTCTCGGATTTTGTCTTGTAGCTTGCCTATTTCCGTAGGCGTGGAAATTGTTCATAATCATCCTTTATCTTCTTTGCCATAGTGAATGAGATATGCATTGTTATCAATCCGGTCTGCATGAAGCTCAGCCGCCCCAGTCCTTTTTGCATCAGCTTGAATGATACTTGTTTTGGTATCAGCACAGCCAGAGAAATATTTCAACAGTGCTTCCCTTAATCTGTGACAAATGTGTACATGCAATAAGAGCTTACAACTTTTGATGAGGCATTTATGGTTTTTATTTATTTATCACCCCAAACCCTTTGCGGCTTCAAAACGAAGCAGGCAAATTTTGCTTTAAATCCTGTACGTTGAGAATTGTTTAAGACGTCGTAAAAGCCGAACATTAGCCAGTCTTCTCCCCAGTAATATTGTCTATGCTGGGTACCTTGTTTTGCTGAAACAGGGCAAAGCAATCCAACACGACACTGTAACAGCCTTTTGATGTTGAAATTTGTATAATCATATGACAAATCGTGTTATACATCTAAACCTCTCAAGAATCAGTTTTGATGTAATTTTTTGATAGTGCGCCCGCTGAGTTATACAGGCGTCAGCTAATTGCGTGATGTCATATGTGCTTGAGAAAGATAAACCGCATCGTGAAGATTCAAATCAATCGTAGCTTTTTATCATCCGCTTTGTTAAGCAGCAAAGGGAGCTGTGCTTAGTCTGAACTGCTCAATTATACGAGAATAAACACATCTGGATTAAATGCATCGTATTCCGGATCTGACAACCTCTATTTAAATGGCTTGTTTTGGTGAAGACTTATTATTGTCGCCGTGCGTTGTGGCGCTATTCATTTTGCGTAATTCATTTGCAAAAGAGCTATGTAATAAGATCGAAGGAAACCCCCCGGCTATATCTCAAGTGCATCAAGTGGGCAATTTTGAAGCCTGAGGTGAGCTGAAGCGGCAAAAAAACCTCATTTGCCAACAAATGAAAAGCACTTGAATGTTGGTGTTTTTGCCTGTTGTGCGTTATCTTATACGATATGTCTAACAGGGCCCGCTCTAAGCTGTTCGTTTAATGCTATCTGTCAGTATACATTACATTGTTGACTTTGATTGTACAGCGCTCTTGTTGCCCGATTATCATTTTCATCTGATCTAATCGTACACAGTATTAGGTGGGATATGAAATGAAAAGCCTATGACAAGGCTGGATTAGTTTGCTAGATCGATGTTACGATAGCCAGTTTTGGCATGATTCAAGCATTGTGCTAGTCATCAAATTGGCCCTACGTGCCCAATAGTTGATGATGCGAGAGGCAATCTACCCCTTCCCGATCGAAATAAAGATCTCGTGTGTTAACAAGGGCAGTGTGATTATGCCAAAATCCTACTTCCTCGATATATAATAGCCATTTACTTTTTTTCTGATCGGGAAGGCAGGATATTGTCCAACAGGCTGGTTAATGATGATGTCATATTAAAGGGGCATTGTAAACTTGCACTGTTGCCGCAAACGTTGCTCGCATTATCGGCATTCATTGGGCATTTGATGCAAGAATTTTCTAGGTTATATTTGTTCAGGAAGGAGTTTGATTAGGCATTGATACACTAGTGATGTCTATTTGGTCGACACTGCATTTGTCATGCATACCATTGTGTGATATCATCTAACTATTGCATCGAAGCTAATACAAGGGTCTTAGAAGTGACAATAACATTTGATAACCACATTTAATGCATCACATTCAGGAAAAGAAAAAATGCTTAAATAAGAATTGTTTTATCAGTATGTGTCTGGGCTTGAGTACTAACATTACTCGAAATGATGTCACGCCTCGTTAAAAGCCGTAATCAGTGCAATCGAATATCGGATGCTTTACCCCATTAGTGAACAGGAAGTGTGGTTGAGCCGATGTAATGCATTCAGTGCGAGATCTTTTATACAATGGCATAGTTTGTAGACTCATCTTTGCAAAAAACCAGGCTCAGGAATTAACAATTACAAGGTTTTCACATTGAATTCTTGATACATGTGGCGTTAACCGCTGGGGGACAGCAATGGTATTTGTCATTTAATTTATGACCTAATATGGGCAGTGAAACTCGGGTACTAAACGCGAATAGGTAACCCGATGTTGCTTAAATGACAATTGAAGCGCTTCATTGTAGGTCGTCTATTCTAAGCATAAATATGAGTTGTTTATGTAATGTAAAACCTCTTGTGTGTGTTTACTCCAGGCATCGCGTAGATGAGATAAATGTTACAGTGCTATTTGTCAGTGGACCACAATGCGAATAGACAGTCAATTTAGCCAAATACGATATATTCATAAATTGGAACAGCAGCATTTGCAGTACAGTAATAAAACATTCCTAATGCTTCAGCTGAGCTGCTTAAGCTATTATATATTGTAAAACCGGCAGCTGACCAAGTTGCAACACAGCCTCAACATATACAACATTACCTGCAAAAAGCAAGCCGTCATCATCACCTCACCCCCAAATTCAGAAAGGTATACAACTCCATTAAGGAAGTTTAACATATCCCGACAGAGCCATCAGTCCAATGGCTGTGGAAATGTTGTGAAAATGTATCGAAGACAGTGCCAAGTTTTGAAGTTAGCTTCCCAGTGCCAGCGTAATAATGAAATTGTCTCCCTTTTTTAGCCCGTCTACTTTGGTTTCAAGCGGAAACATTGGTTAAATTTCGCCATTAGACATTGTTATGGTAGCTGGAGCCAGATAATTGATATTGCAATGTTCGTCCATAAAACAGCTCCGATCATTGTTTGTCATCGTACCTTTTCGGCTTTGCATAGGTATTTTTCATGTTTGATTAGTGGTGGAGCCAATAACTAGCAGAAACGATGAAATCATCATTAACTAGCATTGGTTCACTTGATTATACTCATTAATACCGTGGATTTAACATATAATGAATTCGAAGTCATCGTCTGCCTTCCTGTCGATTGAATATCTGCATCAGCCATTATATAGAGCAGGTTAGCTCAGCAGCAAGATAATTTAAGTCTGCTTTGTTTCCCACTAACATATAACAAAACTGCGTAAGGTTCAGTGCGTTCCACCGATAATTATGCAGTGTGTGTGATAAGCCGGTGCAATTAACAGGTCTATGCAAACCACATATTCTACCAATGTAAAATTTTCCTCGATCAAACAAAGATGCTTTATAACATGATTGGATTATATTTCTGGCGGCTTAGTATCGTGCAGAATACGGTAATAATAAATGGCATATTTTAGTGCGCCCTTTGAGAAGTACAAAATATGTCCTCTGACAATCTGACCATGTTTGTGAATGGTGTAAAATAAGAACAAAGGCATTGCCACTTGCATTTAATCATCATTTGACAATAATATTTTTGAATGTAGGCCAACATCCGGATGGATACGACTGTGGCTGAATGGTAGAGGCATTGAGAAATAAGTCAATATGAAAAATGCAATTTTACCAAAACACGACTTCAACAAATGACATAAATGGATTTTGTCTTCGATTCGTCAGGATAATCGTCGGATTTATTCGACGGAGTGTTAAGTGAGACAACTGATCCATGCATAATTGAGAAAAATATAAGCCCTACAAATTTCTACTGATTGAACTGCCAATCTGTCTTAAACTGATCTTCCATTTTCTCTTCCATAGGTGATTCCCAGTTCTTCCTTAAGCTTTTATATGAAAAGATTAATTCAGCGCTTCGTTTTCGTGTTGCTTTTGCCATAAAAGAGAGGTAGTGTTAATTATTTCCGAATTCTATAGCAATCAATATGCATTTTCTAAAATGTATCCTGGCCGTCGATTATAGCAAGGAGGCTAGAGCAAACACCAGTCTGTATTCTACTAGCATCAACGAGGTTCTCAGCAACCACCAGCAAAACCATAGACATCGTGATGCTTTTTTAGCATTCTGAGACCATTCACCGGTAACCACTACACCTGATCCTAGTTACGTTCGACAGTTCCTCCGAGGTTCCACTAAACTGCGACATATCAATTCGAACATCGATGGATATATGCAACATTCAACACCCGATGTAGATCGAGTATAATGTGCGACAGAAATAAGACACACGCATACGATTGAAATCCTGTCATTATCGTTGCATAACCTAACACACTGTGATAGTTTGTGTTGGATACTCGAAATCTGAGCATATATGAAAAGGTAATTTTTGCATATCGTCGTTGCCATAAGGTAAAGCTATATTTTCACGCCGATATTGAAACTAGATGTTATTGGCACATTCTAGCTTCGCATTGAGCTTTACGAGCGGTCATGTCATATTGTGGTTACGTTTTCGATGCCATTCGGACATAAACGCATTGCATTTTTGGGGGGCACTCTCTAAATATTATGCAAGTAAGCATAAGTAATTACGAATCTACATATCGATTGCGAAAAAAAACACACAGGTAGATGACGACATTATTCGTATAGTTGTGAATAGGTTCGTATGTACAGCATGATATGTTACGAAGTAAGAAAACGCTTTGCAATTGCAATTCCAACAATTTGATTACGCAAAGAGCACTAACATAGGCGCTGGCTCACCATTCATTCTTTTGATATTGCCGATAGGTTTTGTTAAAAGGCTAATTTCCCCGTCCAGTCGAGGATGGGTGCATGACGGCGGCTGTTGATAATAAGCCAATAGTGAACATCCAATTTGCCAGTGAAAGATCATGTTTCGCAGGCATACTAAACGAAAGGGCACTTAACTCTTTTTTCATGATGAACAGTTAACATAAGCTACGCCTCACAGTTAACACGATATTAACGCCCTTAAACGCGTGAAGCGCGCCATTGTACGATAGAAAAACCTATTTGCCAAGTCCTATCCTGTGAAGGTATGTAGTATGATTAAAAACGGATATTGTATTCAGCTTGATGCTCGAACGTTAGGTGTCAGCATGAATTCACATGTTATTTGTACTTCACCGCATTCGTTTAGCTCTATCAGCATTTGAAAATGAATATTATTAAACAAAATAAATCAACATTAAAAAATAAATACCGTAATAAATTGGAGAATAATGAATCGATGGCAGGTGGTTGTTGCTTTGAAAGAGCATTGCAACAGTAGACAAAGCAGGCAAGACAGATTAAAGCACTCTGAAAGTCAACGATCTACTCCTAAGTGCCTGAGAGCTGACGACGCAAGAGGCACTCAAATATGTCGATATTCAAGGTGCCGTGAATATGGCACAACCCTGCAACCACACTCTAGAGGATATATGAATGTAAATCCCCAGTGACCGTAAAATTATAGGGAAGCCATTTGTTCATCTAATGCAGAGGAATAAGTTACCTTTGAATTGTATTGATTTCGTGTTTAGTGATCATGTACAATATCAACGCACGTCAACAGAACGCAACCAGCTGATTGTAATTGCACATACAGTATCGTTGCGACCCATTAAGTTGCTAAGGAGTATTTTCTTTCGTACGAAACGTGCGGGAGAAAAGATTTGTAGTACACTAAAAGTCTATAATATTCAAAATTTATAATGCGTTGCCTTAGATAATAATACAATTTAACATTTGTTTGCATCACTGCTAAATTGTGCACGGATGCACGGTTCATGCTGCCTTAATGTCAATTATCACATTTATGACAGTTATCATGCAATTGTTAGGGGTATACATGTTTTCGGTTATCCGGAAAACAAAGTAAAAGGCCATGCCCGCTAAAATGTGTGAAGAATTTCTGCTTCCTGAGCTCAACATTTAATTCACAAGCAGTTACAGAAATATCAGGAGTAACCCCCTGGAAATGCAGCAATCACATGGCATGTGATCATCGTAAATAAAATACAACAGACTCTCTTACCATAAAATGATATTGAAAATGTATTAATCACAAATTAACCACAGATTACAAATCCAAACGAAAGCATCTGATACCACAAACTACATTTATCATAGATAACAAGTCCTTTAGCTCCTTCTTCATACGCAAGTACATGCCACGCTTCCATTGCGACACGCACAACGTAAGCAGCATCATCATCACCACCAGCATCATTCTCCTCATCAGTGTCTTACATAACCATTAGTAAAACGACACACTTCTTTCTGGGACTATAAATGAGCCATATTTCAATGACACTTGAAGAGTTATAGCTCGTAATATCTGAATATTGAACAGATATGCCTTTAAAACATACCTTATTTATTCGAACATTCATCATCTCCATTAAGCATTGCATGTCAGTAACGGTTATGGTACATTGCACGCAATGGAGGAATTGACCGTAGCTAATGACAATGAGTGAAATAGATCTCGTGCGGAACATCAGACAGACTTTTTTACATTGGTCGTTCGTCGCCAGACCTCCTAATTGTTTACAATGCGTTACGATAGTTCTAGGTCGATGTGATTAGTAATATTTTTCTTCTTTATATCGTGGGAGTGCTCTTTTTTCCTAAAGTGAACGGGGGTCGGCCTCACATTAAAATCTTTACAGTTTATACGCTTATCCTCTCAGATTCGATTTAGAAGAGGCTTTCCGCCAATGGCTGGGCTTGCAAATTAAAAGCCGAACATTAGCCAGTCTTCTCCCCAGTAATATTGTCTATGCTG
The DNA here is from genome assembly GCA_034190875.2 of Urechis unicinctus. NCBI lineage: Eukaryota > Metazoa > Annelida > Polychaeta > Xenopneusta > Urechidae > Urechis > Urechis unicinctus. The sequence goes on along the minus strand of CM067352.1, from coordinate 8,233,557 downwards.
GGTACCTTGTTTTGCTGAAACAGGGCAAAGCAATCCAACACGACACTGTAACAGCCTTTTGATGTTGAAATTTGTATAATCATATGACAAATCGTGTTATACATCTAACCTCTCAAGAATCAGTTTTGATGTAATTTTTTGATAGTGCGCCCGCTGAGTTATACAGGCGTCAGCTAATTGCGTGATGTCATATGTGCTTGAGAAAGATAAACCGCATCGTGAAGATTCAAATCAATCGTAGCTTTTTATCATCCGCTTTGTTAAGCAGCAAAGGGAGCTGTGCTTAGTCTGAACTGCTCAATTATACGAGAATAAACACATCTGGATTAAATGCATCGTATTCCGGATCTGACAACCTCTATTTAAATGGCTTGTTTTGGTGAAGACTTATTATTGTCGCCGTGCGTTGTGGCGCTATTCATTTTGCGTAATTCATTTGCAAAAGAGCTATGTAATAAGATCGAAGGAAACCCCCCGGCTATATCTCAAGTGCATCAAGTGGGCAATTTTGAAGCCTGAGGTGAGCTGAAGCGGCAAAAAACCTCATTTGCCAACAAATGAAAAGCACTTGAATGTTGGTGTTTTTGCCTGTTGTGCGTTATCTTATACGATATGTCTAACAGGGCCCGCTCTAAGCTGTTCGTTTAATGCTATCTGTCAGTATACATTACATTGTTGACTTTGATTGTACAGCGCTCTTGTTGCCCGATTATCATTTTCATCTGATCTAATCGTACACAGTATTAGGTGGGATATGAAATGAAAAGCCTATGACAAGGCTGGATTAGTTTGCTAGATCGATGTTACGATAGCCAGTTTTGGCATGATTCAAGCATTGTGCTAGTCATCAAATTGGCCCTACGTGCCCAATAGTTGATGATGCGAGAGGCAATCTACCCCTTCCCGATCGAAATAAAGATCTCGTGTGTTAACAAGGGCAGTGTGATTATGCCAAAATCCTACTTCCTCGATATATAATAGCCATTTACTTTTTTCTGATCGGGAAGGCAGGATATTGTCCAACAGGCTGGTTAATGATGATGTCATATTAAAGGGGCATTGTAAACTTGCACTGTTGCCGCAAACGTTGCTCGCATTATCGGCATTCATTGGGCATTTGATGCAAGAATTTTCTAGGTTATATTTGTTCAGGAAGGAGTTTGATTAGGCATTGATACACTAGTGATGTCTATTTGGTCGACACTGCATTTGTCATGCATACCATTGTGTGATATCATCTAACTATTGCATCGAAGCTAATACAAGGGTCTTAGAAGTGACAATAACATTTGATAACCACATTTAATGCATCACATTCAGGAAAAGAAAAAAATGCTTAAATAAGAATTGTTTTTATCAGTATGTGTCTGGGCTTGAGTACTAACATTACTCGAAATGATGTCACGCCTCGTTAAAAGCCGTAATCAGTGCAATCGAATATCGGATGCTTTACCCCATTAGTGAACAGGAAGTGTGGTTGAGCCGATGTAATGCATTCAGTGCGAGATCTTTTATACAATGGCATAGTTTTGTAGACTCATCTTTGCAAAAAAACCAGGCTCAGGAATTAACAATTACAAGGTTTTCACATTGAATTCTTGATACATGTGGCGTTAACCGCTGGGGGGACAGCAATGGTATTTGTCATTTAATTTATGACCTAATATGGGCAGTGAAAACTCGGGTACTAAACGCGAATAGGTAACCCGATGTTGCTTAAATGACAATTGAAGCGCTTCATTGTAGGTCGTCTATTCTAAGCATAAATATGAGTTGTTTATGTAATGTAAAACCTCTTGTGTGTGTTTACTCCAGGCATCGCGTAGATGAGATAAATGTTACAGTGCTATTTGTCAGTGGACCACAATGCGAATAGACAGTCAATTTAGCCAAATACGATATATTCATAAATTGGAACAGCAGCATTTGCAGTACAGTAATAAAACATTCCTAATGCTTCAGCTGAGCTGCTTAAGCTATTATATATTGTAAAACCGGCAGCTGACCAAGTTGCAACACAGCCTCAACATATACAACATTACCTGCAAAAAGCAAGCCGTCATCATCACCTCACCCCCAAATTCAGAAAGGTATACAACTCCATTAAGGAAGTTTAACATATCCCGACAGAGCCATCAGTCCAATGGCTGTGGAAATGTTGTGAAAATGTATCGAAGACAGTGCCAAGTTTTGAAGTTAGCTTCCCAGTGCCAGCGTAATAATGAAATTGTCTCCCTTTTTTAGCCCGTCTACTTTGGTTTCAAGCGGAAACATTGGTTAAATTTCGCCATTAGACATTGTTATGGTAGCTGGAGCCAGATAATTGATATTGCAATGTTCGTCCATAAAACAGCTCCGATCATTGTTTGTCATCGTACCTTTTCGGCTTTGCATAGGTATTTTTCATGTTTGATTTGGTGGAGCCAATAAACTAGCAGAAACGATGAAATCATCATTAACTAGCATTGGTTCACTTGATTATACTCATTAATACCGTGGATTTAACATATAATGAATTCGAAGTCATCGTCTGCCTTCCTGTCGATTGAATATCTGCATCAGCCATTATATAGAGCAGGTTAGCTCAGCAGCAAGATAATTTAAGTCTGCTTTGTTTCCCACTAACATATAACAAAACTGCGTAAGGTTCAGTGCGTTTCCACCGATAATTATGCAGTGTGTGTGATAAGCCGGTGCAATTAACAGGTCTATGCAAACCACATATTCTACCAATGTAAAATTTTCCTCGATCAAACAAAGATGCTTTATAACATGATTGGATTATATTTCTGGCGGCTTAGTATCGTGCAGAATACGGTAATAATAAATGGCATATTTTAGTGCGCCCTTTGAGAAGTACAAAATATGTCCTCTGACAATCTGACCATGTTTGTGAATGGTGTAAAATAAGAACAAAGGCATTGCCACTTGCATTTAATCATCATTTGACAATAATATTTTGAATGTAGGCCAACATCCGGATGGATACGACTGTGGCTGAATGGTAGAGGTTATATGAAAAGATTAATTCAGCGCTTCGTTTTCGTGTTGCTTTTGCCATAAAAGAGAGGTAGTGTTAATTATTTCCGAATTTTATAGCAATCAATATGCATTTTCTAAAATGTATCCTGGCCGTCGATTATAGCAAGGAGGCTGGAGCAAACACCAGTCTGTATTCTACTAGCATCAACGAGGTTCTCAGCAACCACCAGCAAACCCATAGACATCGTGATGTTTTTTAGCATTCTGAGACCATTCACCGGTAACCACTACACCTGATCCTAGTTACGTTCGACAGTTCCTCCGAGGTTCCACTAAACTGCGACATATCAATTCGAACATCGATGGATATATGCAACATTCAACACCCGATGTAGATCGAGTATAATGTGCGACAGAAATAAGACACACGCATATGATTGAAATCCTGTCATTATCGTTGCATAACCTAACACACTGTGATAGTTTGTGTTGGATACTCGAAATCTGAGCATATATGAAAAGGTAATTTTTGCATATCGTCGTTGCCATAAGGTAAAGCCATATTTTCACGCCGATATTGAAACTAGATGTTATTGGCATATTCTAGCTTCGCATTGAGCTTTAAGAGCGGTCATGTCATATTGTGGTTACGTTTTCGATGCCATTCGTACATAAACGCATAGCATTTTTTTGGGGGGCACTCTCTAAATATTATGCAAGTAAGCATAAGTATTTACGAATCTACATATCGATTGCGAAAAAAAACACACAGGTAGATGACGACATTATTCGTATGTACAGCATGATATGTTACGAAGTAAGAAAACGCTTTGCAATTGCAATTCCAACAATTTGATTACGCAAAGAGCACTAACATAGGCGCTGGCTCACCATTCATTCTTTTGATATTGCCGATAGGTTTTGTTAAAAGGCTAATTTCCCCGTCCAGTCGAGGATGGGTGCATGACGGCGGCTGTTGATAATAAGCCAATAGTGAACATCCAATTTGCCAGTGAAAGATCATGTTTCGCAGGCATACTAAACGAAAGGGCACTTAACTCTTTTTTCATGATGAACAGTTAACATAAGCTACGCCTCACAGTTAACACGATATTAACGCCCTCGCGTGAAGCGCGCCATTGTACGATAGAAAAACCTATTTGCCAAGTCCTATCCTGTGAAGGTATGTAGTATGATTAAAAACGGATATTGTATTCAGCTTGATGCTCGAACGTTAGGTGTCAGCATGAATTCACATGTTATTTGTACTTCACCGCATTCGTTTAGCTCTATCAGCATTTGAAAATGAATATTATTAAACAAAATAAATCAACATTAAAAAATAAATACCGTAATAAATTGGAGAATAATGAATCGATGGCAGGTGGTTGTTGCTTTGAAAGAGCATTGCAACAGTAGACAAAGCAGGCAAGACAGATTAAAGCACTCTGAAAGTCAACGATCTACTCCTAAGTGCCTGAGAGCTGACGACGCAAGAGGCACTCAAATATGTCGATATTCAAGGTGCCGTGAATATGGCACAACCCTGCAACCACACTCTAGAGGATATATGAATGTAAATCCCCAGTGACCGTAAAATTATAGGGAAGCCATTTGTTCATCTAATGCAGAGGAATAGGTTACCTTTGAATTGTATTGATTTCGTGTTTAGTGATCATGTACAATATCAACGCACGTCAACAGAACGCAACCAGCTGATTGTAATTGCAAATACAGTATCGTTGCGACCCATTAAGTTGCTAAGGTGTATTTTCTTTCGTACGAAACGTGCGGGAGAAAAGATTGGTAGTACACTAAAAGTCTATAATATTCAAAATTTATAATGCGTTGCCTTAGATAATAATACAATTTAACATTTGTTTGCATCACTGCTAAATTGTGCACGGATGCACGGTTCATGCTGCCTTAATGTCAATTATCACATGTATGACAGTTATCATGCAATTGTTAGGGGTATACATGTTTTCGGTTATCCGGAAAACAAAGTAAAAGGCCAGCCCGCTAAAATGTGTGAAGAATTTCTGCTTCCTGAGCTCAACATTTAATTCACAAGCAGTTACAGAAATATCAGGAGTAACCCCCTGGAAATGCAGCAATCACATGGCATGTGATCATCGTAAATAAAATACAACAGACTCTCTTACCATAAAATGATATTGAAAATGTATTAATCACAAATTAACCACAGATTACAAATCTAAACGAAAGCATCTGATACCACAAACTACATTTATCATAGATAACAAGTCCTTTAGCTCCTTCTTCATACGCAAGTACATGCCACGCTTCCATTGCGACACGCACAACGTAAGCAGCATCATCATCACCACCAGCATCATTCTCCTCATCAGTGTCTTACATAACCTTTATAAAAACGACACTTTCTTTTCTGGGACTATAAATGAGCCATATTTCAATGGCACTTGAAGAGTCATAGCTCGTAATATCTGAATATTGAACTGATATGCCTTTAAAACATACCTTATTTATTCGAACATTCATCATCTCGCCTCCATTAAGCATTGCATGTCAGTAACGGTTATGGTACATTGCACGCAATGGAGGAATTGACCGTAGCTAATGACAATGAGTGAAATAGATCTCGTGCGGAACATCAGACAGACTTTTTTTACATTGGTCGTTCGTCGCCAGACCTCCTAATTGTTTACAATGCGTTACGATAGTTCTAGGTCGATGTGATTAGTAATATTTTTCTTCTTTATATCGTGGGAGTGCTCTTTTTTCCTAAAGTGAACGGGGGTCGGCCTCACATTAAAATCTTTACAGTTTATACGCTTATCCTCTCAGATTCGATTTAGAAGAGGCTTTCCGCCAATGGCTGGGCTTGCAAATTATTGCGTCGTAAATTCCCTTGGAATAAAAATTTGAACGATTTCACTACACGGAGATGTTTGTAAAATATCATCGATAATTGGTCGAATACTGAATATTTTTAGGAGCCTGATATCATTAACCATAAGTGGGGTGAGCGAGTGCAAATTTCCACCCTTGAGTAGATATGCGTTCATAGCAAAACCATAGAGAGCCCATATCTACCTTGATCAGAGTAAAAGAAGTCCTTTGAAAAGAAATATGAAATGACATTTCACCTATCTGTTCCCACTATCAATGTGCACCAAATCATTCCGTCCTTTGTCACTAATGTGGAACAGACTCACACTCTAACCTCTTATTTACAGAAACTTTGATAGTAGATAGAGCGGGGAACGTCAAATTACTCAACTACATTAAGCTTCGGTAAACTTGTTTGTGCCGAGGAAAGCGATAGCGATAACTTATTGTTGTGAATGCCATTGCTCATTATAGCCTAGGGTGTAAATAATGTAATTTCTTCTAGTCATGTGTGGATCGATAAAGAGTGTAAAACTGCTTCAGTTGCTTTACAATATTCGTTTAAAACTGCTTCATGTGCCTGACAACATTAGTATAAAAATGCTTCAGATGCCTGACAACATTAGCGTTCAACTGTTTCAGATGCCTGACAACATAATTGTAAAACTGCTTCAGTTGCCTTACAACAATAGTGTTAAACTGCTTCATTTAATAACAACATTTGTTAAAAAAGCTGCGTCAATTATCTTACAACACGTGTGTAAAGCTGCTTCAGTTGCCTCTCAACATTAGTTTAAACCTGCTTTAGTTGCCCCGCCAGAACTTATATGAATTACACACGATGCGTCAATTATCTTACAACAAGTGTGTAAAACTGCTTCAGTTGTCTCTCAACATTAGTTTAAACCTGCTTTAGTTGCCCTTATATGAATTACACACGATGATATGTGCTGCGCATGCAACGATGCAGCAGAGGCATCTATTGTTAAGCATAAACATCGATCACTCGTGAAAGCCAAACTTGTCATTGTCCATCACATCTTTCCTTAAATTTAAAGAAATTGGGACATCTCCACACTGTTACGAAATCATGTGTGATCAGTAACCTATGCATATTCTCGTTAAAATTATTTTTAGTAGCCAATGGTTAAGAGTAATGCTATGTATGCAAGCCGCGATATGTATTACATGTTTGTCAGCAGTTAAACGTGGGATACGTTTACAAACACAGAGCTCGCCTTTCCTGGACTCGTGGGTAGCGGCGTGTATGTTTAAGTGTTCGAAATATTGTCATAAATGCAAAATATTTTAGACAACTGTACTAATTACAGTGTCTATATTGAAACATTATTCAGCTAAATAACGTAAGTTGCACACGCCAATGCACTATCCTGAAAATATCAGTGACAGTTGTATAATTTGCTGGAAAGCTTCATACCACGAGTGGTATTTCTGCAACATGATCTATCAATTGACTTAGGAATCGTATAATAACTTTCTGGCATAAGAGGCTGCCATATGATCTTAAATGCCTAGAAATCGAGCTTTATTCATTGGCATCAGTAAGCGGGATTATTGCTGTCAAAGCTGTATTAATTCAGATTTAAAAAACGATGATTGACCGAGTACGTTCATAGAATGATGCAAAGCATGTGTTACCAAACATTTTACTCCGCAAATTTGTGAACTTGTCCAATATTAGTCGACAGGTCATGGAATGCAGCGGCAGGAGTTAATTTTCACGTGTCTTTAAGAGGATACACAAACAAGTCAATATGATTGTGAATTAAGTATGCATTTTATGGTGTACGGCGACATCATTTATAGGGTAATATCATCACAATATTGCATAGAAGGTAACGTTTGCGTCCAAGAAATGACAAACAGATGTTATATCGACATGTAATGCATCGGATTCAGCGAGGGAATAGATGCTTGATTAAGAATTCTTTTATCAATAAATGTGTTGGCCTGAGTGGTTACATTGCACCTAAAGATGTGACGCCGTCGGTGTAAACGAATCGTATTTTTACCCTCATTTGTTTGATTCCACAAATATTAACAATTTGACTACAATCACACCGCGTCTGCTCCGTTGTAGAACATTGCAAAATACTTGGAAGTGCACTTCCACTGATTGAATGAAATACATTAATTCAGTGGTGCAATGTTATTTAACACTTTTATAACAACGAATCATGCTGACTGGTGATTTTATTTAAACATTATTGGAAGTGCACTGATGGACTTTTTTTTATAATCAATTGATCAGTTCGCGATTATCAATCAATAGATGAATGCGTCAATAATTCGGCCTTTTAATTTTTAACAAGTAACTAGCTACAATGAGATGTTTCCACTTCTGAGTGATTATCCTCACAGTCCTGTTACTAGACAACTATTCGTTTTGCATTTATCAGGAATTTATCGATATTCACTTTCTCCTAATAGATTTCCGATGGCCGCAATGACCTCTTCTAAGATATTATCACAAAAACTACCGATCTTATGTGTATGTAATTAAAACACTTTTGTCGAAAGTAGAATAATCAGGTCGTTCTTGTGGTTTAATTCCCCGAACGTTAATAGGTATGTTGCAGCTTACTCTGTTCGCTACTATACGCATAATACTGATCGCGGCCGTCAAAGCCAAATATAACCTCAATGGTTCATCGGCATTAATCTTTCATTGAAATTAGGCAAGCGTCTGATACACAGCTAATTATGGGTTACATTATTTGTGTAAATTTGATTGTAAAGAGTCTAATATTACTTCAAATTGTTAGTCAAATATTATTATAAGTGCATGGTATTATTTGCTTATCTCAGCTGCATTATTCGCATTATCTTAAATTAGTACAAACAAAAGCCTGCTTATAAGCGTATGAAGTCCGCTAGTGTATACATAATTATCTCAAAGTGAATACAACTGTCAACGTGTGAACCACTATGACAGATACTTAGCCACGGAACTGCTTGCTACAGCGGCAGCGCGAGCAACCAGTGCCCATGTCACAATATAGGTAAAACAATGGAATAGATAGAAATGTTTCATTCGCTGTCGGGTGATATATACTCCCCATCAGATGCCATCCTGGCCATATTGATTTATTATATTCAATTCCAGATATTCGGGCTGTGAATCGTTTACTTACTAGTATTCACTAAAAAACCACTGTATCGTGTGGGAATAACTAACTCCTCTTAGCTTGAATGCAATAAAACACCCATGCGCATTCATAACAATGCCACAAGCTGATCAGCTTATTTATTGCATGGTCAATTGATTCAGCCTGATGGGCTGTGACGGAAAGTTTAGTTTCAATGATTGGGTCTACGATTATCAATCATTCGAATAACGCACAAGGTTCGTTATCCTTGCGGTTAATGACGAACAATCCTCTGAAATAGTTAAGAGAAGTAATAAGTTAGTTAATGCGAAAGAGAATATGCATTTGAGATATCGCTTGACAATAGCGGATTTCTAAACCATACCTGATGTGAGTGTTACCAAACTCATAATGGTATCTGCTTATCGCCCAGTTGTTGTCGATGACTATCACCTCATCACAGCCAAGATGGACTATTGATCCTTCTGTGTCTCTAAACTAGTCGTTAAAGTATGAAGCGATTACTGTCACAAACACAATTTGAAATGCTCGTACAAAATAAGTAATTCCATATGTGTAAACATTACTTGAGCGTCCCTGTGGGAGAACTTTGCAGTATTACGTCTAAATTGTTTAAATAGAGACTCTTTCTGTCCCCAAACGTTTAAGCAGAAGTACTGGTTTTTTTTATGATGAATACAACATCACGAAATTATTACAAGACGTCGCAGTAGATAATAGCAGTGAGCAAATGACAAGAACAATATTAATCTTTTTGTTTTCGTCAATCATTTTACCCAAAATGTGCAAAAATTACCTTCATTGCCATACATGTCATCTTTGTCGTTCATAACAAATATGCAATCATCGGTAAAAAAATCCTTGAGTTGATTAATTCGCCCTCGTTGTGGATTTTCTCTCAAAAGCTCACACTTTCAACAACTGATTTTCCAATCGCTAGTACGGTTGGAAAAATAAAACATTTTAACGTCGCTTGACGTGTAAGCGAGTTGATAGAGAGTACATTACGAATGTGTTTGCACTTGATATGTTCTGATTTAGCTGAATCATCACAAAAACTTACTTTTGTCGCCAACCATCTTGCAGTCGTTGCTAGCAGTCGCCAGGGCAATAGCTAGCCAGCAGCAACACAGTGTGTCCAGAGCCATAGTAAACGTTAAGTACTCAAACGCTGGTGCTATGGCCTGAACTGTTCCGATCATTGGTTATTTATCATTTTCCAGGTAACAGATGTTGGTGTTGGTAACAATAAAGCCGCACCTCACCGATGCTAAGTCAGTAAATTAAAAATCAATACAACGCATATAACAACGGGGACTATACCACCGGGAGACTACTTGAACATACTGAATACTATTACGTACGACAAAGCGGATGCGACATATTCTACCTAGTTCGATTACCTTTGCCTTCTCTACTTTGATGTCTATGACTTATCGTGACAATGACAGTTTTATAATGACGACAAACACCACGCCGCAACACAGCAAGAAATATATTCGATTTACCAGTGTTCGCCATTATTGTACATAGGCTGCTGACCACCCCAGGTTGGCAGCCATGTTGTGAAATAATCATTGGTCTAACTCCCGTAACGCTAAGAACAAAAATGCCAGCGCCTCATAATTTCATGCAACTGATGAGGCAGCAAACACCTAGTCTCTATCTGGATGCATTGATAATATGCTAGAGTTGGTCTTGAATGCTACAAGGGTTTTTTCTTACCATTCATTTTAGATACCTCATTTTATCTAATACTGAATGACGTGATGGCAATTGTTTTAAAAATATTCAATACAACAGATAATCTCAGTTTCATAAAAATCATAAATATAGTCTCCATACATTGTGGTGCTGTTTCATTTGCGTTATTTAAATGCCTAAGTAGTAAAGGTCCTGCAGAGGAGAACTCTCACGTGCATGGGCATGGGCGAATTCGAAGCGGAAGCAGCCAACATGTCGTTGCTCAATAATAAAAAAATTTTCATGTGGGTGTTTTTGCCTATCAGGCGTTAACGGCTATGATTATGTTTTACAGAACACCGTCCTAACAGTTTGTTTTAATGTTATGGGGTCAGTATATATTTCATCGTCGTCTGTTATTCCACCACATTCTTGGTGTCCAATCTTCATCATTACTCGATATAATCGAATACAGCATACGGCGGGACATAATTATAACTCCTACTACAAACAGAATGAAATTGTCTTAGAGTGAGTTCACGACAAGGCTTTAGCAATGGCAGACAGTTAAGGCACAAATAATTAAGTCATTGCGCAAATCAAGAAATTAGTCCTAAGAGCCCTACAGTTGATGATGCAAGAGGCAATCTAATCTGGCAAAGCCGGCTTTAGGTTCTCGAGTGTCAACAAGTACAGTGTGACTACACCACAATCTCTCTTCCTCACATATGTCGATATTTAATAATACACTATCGCTTTGTGATTGCGGATGCAGAAAATTGTTCAATACACTTGTAAATTAAGATGCCTGATTCGTTTGTACGAATGTGTCTAATAAGCACTGGCAACGCAAACTTTATTCGCATTATCGGCATTGATTAGGTATTCTCTTGAAAAAATAGTCTGTTAACACGGCGGCTTAATTTAACACTGAATCATAAATGATGTTTCAGAGATCGATGCTCCTTATATCACATTCGCCATGTGATATTATGCGTATATCATCATAAATCCTCAAAAAACTTTTGTGTACTGATCAGCATGCCAGGATTTGTGTAAGAAGCAAAATAGAGATACATTGCACCCAACGGTAATCGCTATTAGTGCGAATCAACTAATTCTGTTTTTGTTTTATCATTTTCATTCTATAATCCTTGTTACAGAAATGTTGATATCTTAATATATTCTCACATACGTTTTAAAACGTAACTTGGCGTAACTGCATACACTATGATTTTATGTTTGATAAGTAATCCATGAACATAATCGATAAACCGGGCGGTAAATATTGCTAGTGCTTACCTTACCATTTAATGAAACTTGATTTAGGTAATGTTGACTTATTTGCTATACCTCCTTTCTATGCGTCATTTTAATTCGTTCATCCTAAGAGTCTAAAACAGTCATGTGACTTTCTCTTATATGTTCCAGAGAATTTAGTACGAATTTAGCTCATCAACTCGATAGAGTTACAGTACAACGTTAGATATTGCCTCCTCTCCTAGATCCCGTCAGTCTAACGTCTGTAATCAATCGTTTCAGTATAATCGATGTATGATGGGTCTGCATAACCTGTTTCATTGCCGCAGAAGCTAGTGTTTGTAATGGATGAGGCCAACGACTGATGTTACGACATACGACGCATCAACACCCTAATAAAATCCAATGTATTTGTGGTTTCTATGCGTAGATTAACTCATCAGATAATACGAGCTATAGTTTGACATAATGATACAAGTTATGACTCATTATCGTGCAACAGATACTGTGTTGCATTATTCTTCCATAAGCAGGAAGCATACATAATGAATTGATGTGCATACTGTCTCAACCGGAATTAATCAACGCATTGTAAAAGGAAGGGAAAGAGCCATGGAGCGTTGACCTCTCTTTGAAGCAGAAAGCCTACCAATTTACGCAGACTGCACACACTGAAAGAGGACAGTTATTTATAAGAACAATAATTTCCGGATCGAGGATATTTATTCAAAACAAACGCACGGTTTGGCAATTCATTACTTTTCTGCCATGTGACCGGAGAGTAAAAGATCAGTTACACGGGATGTACTCCTTTTTCAATGCCACGTGCATCGATCTGGGAGCCGTTCTTATCCTCTGATTGGCCTTCAAGTGACGGAGTCAGTATTGCTAGAGTGAGTCAAATGCTTATCGTCAATCTTGCATTGCGTAGCCGTCCGATTTGGGGATTAATGGTATAATATAGCCAAGGACAAAGCTTGTAGTCGGGTAGCTTATCTATATGTTGCTATAGCAACTTTTCAGGATAATTGAGTAATTGAAGTGATGACGTGATTTCATTGCAGATCGTATCGTGATATATATAATAGGACCATTTCGAATTAGGTCCTGGTAGCCCTATGCCTCAGATATTAGGTCTATGATTTATGTGGTTTAAAATCCATAATGACTGCACCTAATGGTCTCTTCAATGAGCACAATACCTGACCGAAAGCGAATTAATCTTCAGATTGTGGCGATGACATACAGTTAGCGATTGAATCCCGATGAGTAACTGCGCAGAACAGAAACCAAAGACACTTCAGCAACGCAAAAAAAGGATTCGCTCCCATTGTATTATGTAGGAATATCATTACCTCGATATTTAACATCGATATTGACTACCACCGATATATTTATGCATGTTATTAGTGTATTCGGATGGCACTCTTCTTGAAGATAAATCGTGCGAGATAACATTACGCTGTTGCTGTCGATTCTTCAAACCTCAGATACATGGGTATTGATAGTTTAGCGTCGCCTGTCTGTGGTGAGATATCTTAGGTAACTGCAGCGTATCTTTGCATATAAAAAGTTCATTACACTAAGACATGTGATATATTCTTGGGAATTTGAAGGGCAAAATATTTGCTTAACTAAATACACGTCTTATTGCAAATAATATTTGCATTTACAACGAATAATGTCAAATTTTCCCTAGTGAAATCGATTCGGTCTATATTGGGATAGTTGAAATTGAAATCTATCATCTGCATCAGTACGCGGGGTTTTTTCTATCACATCTATATTGATTCAGTTGCAAAACCAGATGATTGATTGCGTACGTTCATAGAATGACGCAACGCAAACATATTACTCAGCAAATCCGTGAACTTGTCCAATATAAGGCGGGGACCTTATAACAGGACACAAGTCATATATTTAGGATTAATATACATTGCGTCGATAATCGCTACATCTGCTTATAATTACCAATATAATTCGTCATTGCATACATTGAGATCATATGTACATGCGATTTCAATCGTGCTATTTGCGTTTTTTTATTGAACGTAATCTTACAATTAAGATCAGCAGTGCTGTTTTACCGCTATATTACACTTGCGCAATATTATTGAATCCCGCTTAGACATTATAAATAAATTGCAGTACTTAGAAGTCTTTTTTTATAAAATAAGAGTGCTTAAATAACGCTCTGCATTTTGTGCACTTTAACTGAGTTGAATTTCTGATTGATGAGATTATCAGGCTAAATATACTGGCTATAACAGGATGCACATACGTATATGAAGATACCATGTGACACCTGTATGCCATTAAGGCTGACTAGTGTTATATATGTCGCGGAGATGTAAATCGTTGCCAATACAACAGTTGATCGTAGATATGTAGCATTATACGCAAAATATCCTTTTGAAATTACTCAGATATTTCTAAACGAGACGCTTTGCAATTGAAATCCAGACAACATTTAGTCAGAAAAGAACACCTGCATATGTGCTGGTTCATCGTTCGTTTATACAGTAGCGCGTGTGCACAGTTTCGTATGTTGGCAAATTACTCTCATGGGACGATCGGGGTTGCATGATGGAGGCAATGAACAAACGTGACAATCCATTTTACTGAGGCGAAATATTCTTTTGCATAGTTACCGAAATGTCACTTAACTCTATTGATTGTGTTGATAGGAAGCTATGCCTTCTTTTGCGATCAGTAACCAGAATCGACGCTGCACTGTTATCACGAAGAAGCTACCCTTAAACACGAGCAGCGCGGTCTGAATCGGCCTCCAGATGCATTAAAGAATGTGTTACAAATATTGATAGATTTAAAATCCTCGTAAACTTGTCCTATATGGAGAAGGTGGATTTCGCTTTAATCGGGATGGTTTACTCGGCTGTTTGATTCAATGCTACGTGTTATTCTTATAATATTTGTATTTTTGTACCGCATTTGTTTCGCTCACTCAGCATTTCTATATAAATATTATTGAACAAATTAGTAATTGAAATCAACATAGCAACATTTCGCGATGTGTAAAACTGTGTAACAAGTAGACTATGGCAGGTGGTGTTTAATTTGAGAGAGCAACGTAGCAGTAGACAATTTAGGCATGAAAGATTAAAGCTCTGTGTTTACGATCTAGTTTTAAGTGCCTGAGAGTTGACGTAAAAGGCACTTTCATTCAAGACGCTGTGAATATTCCGCAACCCTACATTCACATCTATGTAGTATATCTAGTGGAAGTTATTCACTTACAACAACGACAATTCATTGATATTGGTTGGTACAAAAAGCATACATAATAAATCTTATGTGGTAAGTAGGGACAATGTAGTCAGGGACCGCCTTCCCATTGACCCTCAGTAGGTTTTGCACTTAACAGTTTTGTGATATCGGTGTTGTGTGACACTGTAGTGTATTTTAGTGAGGATCACTGTTGATCGGCAAAAAATTGACATATAAACGAACTCTGTCGGCTACTTTTAATTACCGGGGTAAACGTTAAACGCCAACCTAAGAAAATATGTGATGAATTTCTTTCCCCCGAGTTGTTCATTTTATTCAAACAATTTTACTTTATTATGGTTTGCAATGTGTGCAGATGTAAGTGATATAGTCATTGAGGGTTGTGGCGCAAGGCATTCTTGATAAACCCTGATGAGCTGAAATTTCGCTCACATTTTGCAGTAGCGCCAAAAGGAGGTCCACTAAAAGGAGCAGGTCAACACATTAATGCTTGCAAACATGCGAACTTTCCGCTAATGTGGCATTTGACACTGAGTACCTGCTTTGTTACGGATCAAAATCATAAGGTATGAGCTGCATATCAAAAATCGGTAAAATGAATACATCATTACAATCGGAAAATCACATATTTGTCAAATAAAAAATCATACTCAGATGATAATTCTGTATACGATTTCTGCTTAAAGTATAGATACCAGCCATGGTTTCTGTGTCGGGCCATTTCTCAAAATGTGCCTCACTATCACGTTGTAGATTAAGACACCCTGGTCAATACCCTCATTCAAGCTAGTAGTGAAGTCATGTCGTAGATTACGGTGAGAGGATTCCAATATTGTATCGGTTCAAGTCAATGTCGCCCCCAACGCACATATCACGGCCTTTCATGTCGCGCAGCATTGGACTTCATGGAGCGCTGCAAATCTATTTAAGAGGAAAATCTTGAATTTCCGAATAATCTCGACTTAATAAATGTGATGTGTCTGGGGATGCCGTAATCATTTCAAATCAAGCGAAGGTTGCCTCATACATAAAACCGCGTAAACATATCTTAGGTGTGGTGCTAATACGATGTAATTTGATACCGGGCGTAAGCTCGTGTTATCTGTTCCATCATCATCGATTAACACGTGTATTCAAGATTTTTCAGCTGACCTGGAAGCATTCAACTTTATCTGCAAAGCAACTGCATTACACGCCCCAAGTTATAACAGGTACCTTGTTGCCATAGAAGAATTAGATAATGTATTGTGTATTGTGTGAATATCATTAAAAACTACCGCGGTTGACACGACAGTTGCTTGTTTGTCGACTGGAGCGTAACTCATTGTAGCCAATACTATCGAACCGTTTTAAACCACCAGGCTACAATAGCGACCTTTTATGTTTTACAACTTAAAAAAATGTATGGAATTGGGTTTTTTTTTTTCCCAAACCTTTTTGTTATTCAAGGTCTTAAAAAAGTCGGATAATAACTAGTTCCTTGCAAAACTAGCTTCGTAACTTATATAATTATATAACAACGTAATGGCTATAACTGGCATTTAACTGGTTAAGTCTGAGACGCATCCTGATTTGCCATCAGATGTGGATTAATTTTAATCCACGCCATATAATTCAAACCAGTAAGGTAAGTAAACATATTGGTATTCGAAGCCTGCCTGGGCTCTTTAACTTCTTCCTCTAAAGTGAAGTTGTGGACGGGATTTACCATTGTTTGCTATTGTTGTGCATTGGACGCTGATCATTCCAGGTTGACTCGTGATTGCTGGCAGCCATGTTGTGAAATAATCATGGGTATAGTTCCCGTACAGCAAGAACAAAAATACGAGCCCGTCTTAATTTCATGCATCTGATGATGCTGCAAACACCTAGTCTCTACATGGATGCAGTGCTAGTATGCTAGAGTTTGTATTGATTGCTACCAGTATTTTTTATTCTAGCCATTCTGGATATTTTATTTCATCTAATACTGAATGACGTGATAGCAATTGTTTTAAAAATATTCAATGCAATCAATCATCTCGGTTTCATTAAAACAATAAATATAGTGTCCATACATAGTGGTGCTATTTCATTTGCGTTATTTAAATGCTAAAGTGCTACGTTGTAAAAGTTGTACAGAAGAGAACTCTACATTGCATCGCATTGGGCGTTTTCGAAGCCTTAAGTATGCTGAAACAGACAAAATGTCGTTGCTGAATAACGAAAAACCATTCAAAGTGGGTGTTTTTGTCTATCAGACGTTTACGGCTATAATAATATTTCACAGAGCACCCTTTTAATGTTTGCTTTAATGTTATGGAGTCCGAATATATTTCATCGTCGTCTTAGATTCCACCACATAGTTGCTGCCCGATCTTCATCTTTACTCGATATAGTCGAATACATCATAAGACGTGACATCATTATAACACCAACTGGAAACTCAATGAAATTGTCTAACATTGAGTTCACAACACGTGCAAATCATCAAATTAGTCTTAGGTGCCCTACAGCTGATGATACAAGAGGCAATCTAATCTGTCAAAGCCAACTTCAGGTGCCACAATCTTTCTTCCTCACATAAGTCGATATTTTATAGTATATTATCTGTTGTCGCCGATTTGAGTAAGATGTCTAACACAACGAAACAATAACAGTTTTAGCATGATCGTATTGAAGGGAAACGGATTGTGATCGTAATCCTAGTAGCTGATGTGAGTAATGATGATTATTAAGCCAGGTACTGTCATGCATAAAAATGGCACGAGAGCAAGCAAACTGCAGCATGTTTTTTATTCCACTAATAATAATAATCTTTCTAACCGTATTAATACCAGATTTCCGATAGCAGTGATTGCCTATACATGCGCAAAAAAGGACGATTAATGACTCACTAGAAGCACGGGACCGAGACTTCAAGCATAGTTCAGATGCAAAGAGTGTTGGTACTGAACCAAACAGTTAAAGACTGCCATTGCCATGCCCATAAATAATTCAACGGGGCCTAGTGAGAATGACGTAATGCTAGTCTCAGAGTGTTTATCATACCATTAAACAGACTATATTTAACGAATGATAAGTAATTTGCTGACCACCCTCCTTTGAATCCAACGTAAAGCTGCTTTTCGTAGTTATTAGCTGAATATTTTTAAAACCTGGGATAGTTTCATAGCCCGTTTCATACGTTGAGTAGAGTATATATACGGTTCATGTACCTCAGTATGTGCCAAGCAAACAATAATCTAGCAAATGAATCTCTGTATCTACCTGTATTTTGCTAGAGTGAAATTGATATTAGTAAGTATACTCAATATAATGATGGCAGTTGAAAGGCCAATAAATTAGTTATATGTCAGCGATGAACAGTCGATTGCATCTTTTCATGACAGTGATATATGATTTTGCTCTTTTTGTGCCACTGTAGAAGTGATGTTATCTGTCTTAACTCGCGTAAAGGTTTTTAGAAAAAGAAACCTATCATTGTACAAAACTGCTCGACTCGGAATGCGTACCGAAGAGTCCAGTTGCCTTATATTCATGAGAACACTGTCTAACACGTGAAACGCCATTCTTACCCATTTCAAGCACATAAAAAATGCCTACCAAATGTAGAAATTCATAAATGAGTCGCAGCTTTTTTCAGGGTTCAAGCATTAACACGGGCCTCACGTTAATGCAATAACATTCATGAAAAGTATTGGCTAGCCTGAAAATATTGGAAACCACATCATGAAACAATTGCAAACGCTGAAGGTCAGTTGAGCCTAGGCATGAAAGGTTTGTCATTTATATTCAATTGATATCAAGTGAACCAAGGTGCAGCCGTACTTGCGTGGTTGCTGATGTAGCATATTTGAAGATATGTTTGTAATCTATGGTGTATCTTGACAGACACTCAGACATCGTTATGGTCGTTGGTGCCCACATAAATGATAATGCGCTCTTCTTTTTTTAATCCACAGACAAATACAAATATCTTACAAACCGTTGATTAAAAAATATTGTCCAATATTCCAAATCAACAGGGCATTCCGTGGCTTGGATCGATGAGGTGATAGTTTGCATTGAGCCGAGTATTGACCATCATATATGTGTGATCGTGCCATGTTGGCAGCACGAAGGTTTTATTCGAATATGATTATTGGTGGTGACAATAACTAGCTAGCACTGATAACTGAGGAAAGTCAAATTATGCAACAATATAAAGTATTGGTAAACCTGTTTAGACCCTTGAATCCCGTTAATGTAACTAATAAAAAAAGTCAAGGTCATTTTCTCTCGAAGAAATATACACATAAATGCAATCATAACGACCGTTAGACATGTAAGCTGCTTCAACAGCAAGATTATCTCCGGCTGATATGGTTCCTACCAACAGAGCAAATAAACTACGCATGGAGCACTGTGCGCAACGAGTAATTTTGCAACTCAAGTGTCCAAGAGTGGTGTGCAAATGCAGCACCCTGGTAAACGCCAGCACCCCCGTCATGTAATCACACCAGCCTCCAATGTAAATACAAATTATTGCATCCGGTGTAGCCAATTGTTCATCTGCCAAATCATAATCCGTCACATTTTGCAATAAGTTTTGTTCATAGCCAGTAGGAAGTAAAGGTGCTATATTCTACAAATGAACACGTGCGCTGCACATAATCCGTCTTACGGCATGTGGTTCTGTACTGTAATTTACAAACATAAAGCTGCATTCATTTAGATATGGTCGTTGAACACGCGAGGGGCTGTCTTCGCCTAATTGAAGCGCATCAGAAGTTTTGTTGAACGATATTAAAACCTCTCAGCATATTTCCATGAAATAGAGTGAATTTTGTTTCATTTGGATTGAATATTTTGCTAATAAATTAGATAAGCTGTGAAGTGAATTGACTTGTCAGAAAATCCGTATGATTGACGCAAATGGAAAAGGAACATATGATAGCTTTAGTGCCGAATTACAATGAAAATATGAGCTTATCGTAAATTTGCTTTCCTCTAATATATATTGCATAGTTTCGCTCTTGACGCAGCCTGTCAATCAGTAAATATCTCTTCCTGACCTGGTCTGCGTGTCACAGTGAAAATAAGCTAGAGTGTGTCTTTAAAACTGCAAGTATGTAACTTGTATCAGGATATATTGAATTATTTGATTATATTTTTAAGCCTCTATTCTGTACGTAGGTAATATTCACTATATTTAAGAAGCTCTATCTCGTGAATATCATCCTTCATTGTATGAGTCTCAAACAGTTATTTGACTTTTCTCTTAGCCATTTCGTTCAGTATCAGCGATGCATGTCATGATGGGTATGCATGTTTCATTGCGCAGAAGCTAGTGTTTGCAATAGATGCGACTAACTACTGATGATTCGAAATACGAAGCATGAACACCCTGATAAAATCCAATGCATTTGCGGTTTCTATACTTAGAATAACTCATCAGATGTCCATAACAAACGAGCTGTAGTTGGACATAATGATAAACGTTATGACTCATTACCGCGCAGCAGATACTGTGTTGCATTATTCTTCGATAAACAGGAAGCGTAGATAATCAATTGATGTGCATACTGTCTCAACCGGAATTCATTAACGCATTAAAAAAAGGGAAAGAGCCATGGTGCGACGATCTCTCTTTGAAGCAGAAGGCCTGACATTTCACGCAGTCTGCACACGCTGAAAGAAGACCCTTATTTATATGAACAATAATTTGGGGTCCACTGATATTTGTTCAATAATGCACTAATGTCATCCATCAGAGAAAACAAATGCACGTTTGGCAAATCATTACTTTTATACCATGTGACTGAAGCACAAAATCTCGGTTACAAGGGAAGTACTCTATTTTCAAATGCCACGTGTATCGATCTAAGAGCCGCCCTTATCCTCTAATTGGTTTTCGAGTGACCGAGTCAGTATTGATAGATTGAGTCAAAGTTTTATCCTAATGTAATCCTGTCCCCGTGTAATCTTGCTCTGCGTAGCCTTCCGATTTGAAGATTAATGAGATTATATAGTCATAAACCAAGCTTGTAGTCGGGAGCTTATCGATATGTTGCTATTAACAACTTTTCAGTGATGACGTGATTTCATTCCAGCACATGTCAATATCTTGATATATATAATATGACAATTCCGAATTAGATTCTGGTATCCTTATGCTTCAGTCACATCTGCGCCGACTTCCGGAAAGGCGTCCAGGTGATATCACCGGTAGGCCGGAGAACTGTAAGGACGCCGGGAGATTATCGGCCACTTTCGTCCGATTTATAGACGCCGCATGAGTTGCTAGCAGATTATAGCGCAGAGACAAATGTTTCCGTTGTTCCCCCGTTTTTTTCCTGACCCAAACTCATCAGGACCTGCCATACAGTCTTCCGTAAGTGTCCCACTACGTACGTATCTCGGATGTATCCCGCCCGTCAAACTGGTGTAAGATTAAGAAAGTATCCCCTCATTTGTAATTAGTCATAACTCATCCAGAAAACAGATGCTTTTTTGGTAGTCGAATATTGGCCATTATTATTGGTTTAAATTTGTACCCGTTGGCTTCTGTACAAATCATAGATATTGAAACGATGCAGCTGTCGACGATGACAAAGCAAGCCAAAACAAATTCTCACTGCCTATCTTAATAAGCAGAATTATATTTTACCAGCTTACAGTTAGAGCCCTGTAGGAAAAGCTGTAGGCATAGCTCACGACTTTGCGAGTGTTAAGTCATCCCATAGGATATTCATTCGAGCCCATGTCATTTATTGTCGTATACCCGATATTTCAAACAGATGGAAAGGTAAGGTTGAGCGATAATTCCAATCGTTGCAGCTGTATTTTGTACCAGCTACGCCATGTAGGTATATACGAGTATCATTTGTTTTCCCACGAATATCAACACATCATAAAGGCCTTCCCAGAAATAACGCAATCGTGTGGATTCGATCAAGGGTTGACACTGACGGAAACACTTCATCATCTGTACGAGAATATCAATATCATGCCTGGTGATTATCGGCCAACCCCAAATCTGCTCACGGACCTAGCAGAGGTTAAATTGATCACGTTATGCGTAGGGTATTCGACACTCATCCACGATCAGGTGTGATGATAATGAGTAATATAAGGTACATGGTATTGCAAAATACTCACAATAATATCTAAGGTTAATCCAACTGGTTATGCCGACTTACATTACAAGCTTTTTCCAGAAATGACAGCAGGTAAAATGAACAATCTCCCACCAATTCAGGTTAATCATGGCTCCAATAATCGAGCGACAAGCTGCTATTGTGCCATGCAGCGTATAACTATCTGCGCAACATGCGGCAGAAAACACAGCCACCTGTGTATGCTCGCTCATCGACTAGTTTTAAGCCAACCGTCAGTGAAGGCGGTGTCTCATAATATGACAGAGCTAACGGCATATATTAGCTATCAATGTTCAAGATACACGCTAGTTATCCGTTTCCATCCGTAACAGGTTAAAAGCACTGGAAAATAGTAGTATGATTTATGTTGCTGTGAAATCAATAATGACTGCGTCTAATGGTCTCTTCAAGGAGCAATATACCTGACCGTGTGCGAACTAATCCTGAGGGTGTGGCGATGATTACGCACAGTTAGCGATTGAATCCTGCTGAGTAACTGAGTAGAACAGAAACCAACGAGCTTAGAGCAACGCAAAGAGAATTCACTCCCGTTGACTTATGTAGTAATATCATTACCTACATATTTAACATTGATATTGATAACAACCGATATATTTATGCATGTTATTAGCGTAATTGCATGGCACTGTTCTTCAGGCGTTTATCATCCATTTGACAGCACCAGTAAGCTCAAAATTAGCCACGCGAAAAACGACACGTTTGATTTTCGGTTAATAAAATCAATATATTTTGCCTTTTGACATTATAGTATGATGCTGTTCAATAGGTTCCAAAAAAGCAAGTAACGCGCTCGCTCGTAAGTACCTGTGTTGGTGTGGATGTCTTCTGATATAGACTTCTTATGCAGAGTATGAACGGTTTAATTTTTCTGGTAAATTAGCTACAAGTAACGGAATGCCGTGAGACAGTCATAGGCTATTTATATACAATGCCTGATGTCGTATTATCTACCTGCGTGGATTATTTTTGTGTAGGGCTAAGCAAGATTGCGCTTAACTTTGCTGGCCTGCAATCTAGCCACTTGTTAACCAATATTTTGAGGAGTGAGAACAATTTTTCCTCCTACATCTATCATTATTGTCGGCTTTGCCTATTTTTATATTCCATGGTTAAGCCGCAAAATTGTGGTTTGCGGTGATAACAAGCTAGATTTTGTTCTGATTGCCACCAGAGTTTATCTCAATATTGCAGAAAATGTATTGTGCGAATATTATTAAAAACTAGCCGCGGTTGTCATGACAGTTGTTTGTTTGATGGGAACGTTAACTGGCCTATGCAGCTATTACTGTGGAATCTGTTACAACCACAAGGTTGTAATAGCGACCTAAGATGTCTGACAACTGACTAATTTTAGGGAATGGGTTTGTCGTGCCTAAATCTTTTTGTTAATTCAAGGTGTAAGAAAGATCCGATTTAAACTAATTCCTTGAAAACTGGATTCGTATTTTTTATAATTATATAACAACGTAATGGCAGAAACTGTCATTGAACTGGTTTGGTCTTAGACACATTCTGATTTGCTATCCGATGTGGATTCAATTTGATCCACGCGATATCTTTCAAACCAATAAGGTTTGTTAACATAATTAGTATTCGAAGCTTGCCTGGTCTCTTTACCTTCTTCCCTTAAAGTGAATCCGTGGATGGTCATATTCACATAAACATCCTTATCCCGATTTACCAGTGTGCGCCTTTGTTGTACATTGACCGCTGGCCATCCCAGGTGTATACATCATTGCTGGCAGCCATGTTATGAAAAAATCAAGGGTAAAGTTCTCGTAGAGCATGGAACTAAAATATGAGCTCATCTTAAATGTTAGGGTATTTGTTATCCCTTGATATATTTGTGGTAATATTTTTCAACTCGATTAAACTGGTCGTGCAGCAAAACCTAGTCTCTGGATTCAATGATAATATGCTGGAGTTTGTCTCGATTTCCACTAGGTTTTGTTTTCTTACCATTCATTCTAGATATCCTGTTCTATCTAGTACTGAATGACGTGATGGCAATTGTTTAAGAAGTATTCAATGCAATCGATTATCTCAGTTCCGTAAAAACCATTAATGGAGTCTCCGTACGTTTTGGTGCTATTTGTGTTGCGTTATTGAAATGCTAAAGTGCTAATTAGTAAGATTCGTGCCGAGGGGGACTCTCGAGTGAATCGCAGTGGGCGACTTCGAAGCGCGAAGTGAGCGGAAACGGATGAAATGTTATTGCTCAATAATCGTAAAACCCTTCCATGTGGGCGTTCTTGCCTTACTGGCGTTATCGTCTAAGATTATGTTTTGCAGAGCACCCTCATAACTGTTTGTTTTAATGATATTGGGTCATTATATGTCTAATCGTCGTCTTTGATTGCACAACATTCTTTCCGCCCGATCTTCATCTTTACTCGATATAATCGAACACGGCATAAATCGGGGCATCATTCACACACAAGCTACAGCCCCAATGTAATTACCTAACAGTGAGTTCACGACACGGCCAGAGCGAGGCAACGGTAGACAGTACAGAGGATTTAATCATTACGTAAGTCAAAGTTCCCTTCGGTTGATGAGGCAATCTAATCTGCCAAAGTCGAGTGTTAACAAGGACAGTATGATTATGACACCATCTTTCTTCCTCAAATAAGTCGATATTTAATAGTAAATTATCCCTATATGATGCCTTATAAGTTGGAACTATTTAGTGTTGCAAATAAACACTATGTTTGCATTATCAACCCTAATTGGTCATTCTCTTGCAAGAATAGTCTAGGTTGTAACTGCTATCATAGCAGCTTTATTTATCAGAGGCTCGAATGAGGTCTCAGAGCGTGATACTGATTTTATCACATTCGCCATGCAGACATTATGTGTATATCAATATATATCCTCGAGACACGTATGTGTACGGATCAACACGCCAGGATTTGTGTAAGAAGCAAGTAGAAATGAATTACACCTAACAGTCAACACTATTAGTGTGCCGCAACTCGTTCCGTCCTCGTCCATCCTTGTGGAGCCCATTTTCGTTTTATTAGCCTCGTTACAGAAACGTTTTAATCTAAATATATTCTCACCTATGATTTTAAACGAGATTTTGTGCAATTGCATACAGTTGGATTATATATTTGATAAGTAATTCATGAATATTATAAACAGTAAATGCTACTCAAATAATTAGGTTGGCTATGATACAATCTCAGTAGGCAAGACATGAGGAAAATGTGTGATGCAAAATCGGATCTTGCCTTAAATGGTAATAAGTTGCTGTAACGTCTGATGTTGATACTGTATTCCGTAACTGCAAAGCACTTCTGTCAACGTTACGATCCATCTCCACAAAACATGAAGCGCCGTCTTCGCCTGTTACCGCCGTATTGAGTGAGAATACCTAAACGAAACGATAACAAAGTTTTATAGCATGATCGTATTGAAGGGAAATGAATTGCGTCTATGCAAGTGGAGCTTACTCTTTAGATATATTGGACACGGTGCAAAGTGAAATAGCTTATCTGATTACTTAATGTGACGAATGTAAATGTCCTCTCTCACATCCCTCTTCCTGACACAATTACTCAGCCATTCCGCAATGGATTGTCGATAGATCACAAAAACGGAAATGAGCCTTGCACTGTCAAGCAGATAAAAAACGCGAGAGCAAGCAAATTGCAGCATGTTATTTATTCCACTAATAATAACCTTTCAATCCGTACGAATACTAGATTACCGAGAGCAGTGACTGCCTATACCTACGCCAAATAAGGACAATTAATGACTCACTAGGAGCATGGGACCAAGACTTCAAGTATTGTAAGATACAAAGCGTGTTTCGTACGGAAGCAAACAGTTCAAGATTGCCTTTGCCAGGTTCACAAATGTTCCAATAGGGGCCTAGTGAGAATAACGTAATAATTGTTTATATTACCATTAAACTGACTTTATTAAACGCATGATTAGTAATTGGCAGACTATCTTCCTTTGAATCCAACGTATAACTGCTTTTCGTAGTTATTAGCTGAATATTGTCAAAACCTGGGATAGTTTCAGAGTCTGTTTCATGCGTTGAATAGAGTATTTTTACGGTGCATATACCTCAGTATGTGCCAAGCAACCAATAATCTGACAAGCAAATTTTGCTCCCAAAAGCTACAACAGTATGTACCGGTATCCTGCTATAGTGATACTGATATCAGTCAGCACACTCGATAGACTGATGGCAGTTGAGAGGCCAATTGAATCAGTTTTATGTCAATGAAGTACAGTCGATTGCATCTTTTCATGACAGTGATAAATGGTTTTGCTCTTTCTGTGCCACCGTAAAAGTGAGGTTATTTGCCTTCACTCACGTAAAGGTTATTAGAAGAAAAAAGCTTTAATTGCACAAAACTGCTCTACTTTGACCGCGTACCGAAAATTCCATCCGCATTATATTCATAAGAACATCGTCTAACACGCAAAACGCCATTCTTACCCATTTCACGCACATAAGGAACATTGCCTACCCAATTTTAAATGTTCATAAATGAGTCGCAGCTTTTAAGAGTTGAATCATTAACACGGGCCTCATGTTAATGCAATAAACTTCATGAAAAGTATTGGCTAGCCTCAAAATACAGTTGCAAACGCTGAAGGTCAGTTTAGCATGGGGATGGGAGGATTTTCATTTATGTTCAATTGACATAAAGTAAACCAAGATTCAGCAGTACTTGTGTGGTTGCAGATATAGCATATTTAAAGATATATATGTAATCTATGTATATTGACAGACTCTCAGACATCTTTATGGTCGTTGGTGCCCGCATAAATGATATTGCGCTATTCGTCTTAAAATCCACCGACAAAGATAAATATCTTACAAACTGTTGATTAAAAAATATTCTCCAATATTCCAAATCAACAGGGCATTCCGTGGCTTGGCTCGATGAGGTGATAATTTGCATTAAGCCGATCATTGACCATCATAAATGTGTGATCGTACCATGTTGGCAGTACGAAGGTTTTATTCGAATATGATTATTTGTAGAGCCAATAACTAGTTAGCTCTGATAACTGAGGAAAGTCAAATTTTGCAACATTATAAAGTATTGGTCTAATCCCTCTAATCTACATCTGTAACTAATAATAAAGTTAGGGTCATTTTCTGTCGTTCTGTGGACGTCGAAGTAATATACACATAAATGAAATTGTAACGACCGATGAACATGTCAGAGTGCAAGAATATCTCAGGCTGCTATGGTTCCTACCAGCATGGAAAATTAACTAGGCATGGGGCAATGAGCTCCGAGAATACTTTTGCAACTCAAGTGTCCAAGAGTGGCGTGCAAACGCACCACCCTCGTGAATGCCAGCTTTCTTGGACTTTCATCACACCAGCCTCCAATGTTAAAATAAAATATCGCATCCGGCATAACCAATTTTTTATCTGCCAAATCATTATCCGTCACATTTTGCAATTAGCTTTGTTGATAGCCACTAGGAAGTAAAGGTGTTATACTCTACAAATAAACACGTGCGCTGCACATAATCCGTCTACCAGCGTGTGGTTCTGTATTGTAATTTACAAACATAAAGCTGCATTCATTATGATACGGTCCTTGAAACGCGAGGGGCGTTAATAGAGGAGCATCAGGAGTTTTTTTTGAACGATTTTAAAACCTGTTAGCATACTTCCATGAAATGGAGTGAATTTTGTTTTTATTTCGATGGGACATTTTGCTTATAAATTAGATATGCTGAAATGACATGTCATAAAAGCCGTATGATGCACGCTAATAGAAGAGGAACATCTAATAGCTCATGTGCCGAATCACAATAAAATTTGAGCTGATCGTAAATTTGCTTTCCCCTAATATATTTTGCAAAGTTTTGCTTTCGATGCAACGTGTCAATCAGTACATACGTCTTCCTGCCCTAGTCTGCATGTCACGGTGAAAATAAGTTAGCATCTCTTTACGCTAGTTTTTCTTACGATTTAATGTACTTTACTTTTTGTTGACTTATTTGATACATTTTTAAACCTCCTTTCTATACGTCGGTACTATTCGTTTTAATTCAGGCAAAGAAGCTCTGTTTAGTAAATGTCATCGTTCATCCTAAGAGTCTCAAACAGTCATTTGACCTTTCTTATATGTTCAACTGAATTTTGTACGAATTTAGCTCATCAACTCGATAGAGTTACAGTACAACGTTAGATATTGCCTCCTTTCCTTGTGCACGCCAGCCTAACGTCTATAATCAATTGTTTCAGTATAAGCGATGCATGATGGGTGTGCATGTGCTGTTTCAGTGCCGCAGAATCTAGTGTTTGAAATTGATGAGGCCAATGACTGATGTTTTGAAAAACGACGCATCAACACCCACAAAAAAAGTCTGATGCATTTGCGGTTTCTATACGTAGAATAATTCATCAGATAAAATTAGTGTCATGTCCATATCAAACGAGCTATAGTTGCACTTAATGATAAACGTTTTGACTCATTATCGTACAACAGATTCTGTGTTGCATTATTCTCCCATAAACAGGAAGCGTAGATAATGAATTGATGTGCATACCGGAATTCATAAACGCATTGAAAAGGAAGGGGATGAGCCATGGTGCGTCGACCTCTCTTTGAAGCAGAAAGCCTGCCATTTCACGCAGACTGCACAAGCTGAATGAGGACAATTATTTATAAGATCAATAATTTTGGGTCCACTGATATTTGTTCAATAATGCATTAATGTCATCCATCAGAGAAAACAAATGCACGGTTTGGCAACTGATTACGTTTCTGCCATGTGACTGGAGTGCAAAATCTCGGTTACACTTTATATGCTTTATTTTCCAATGTACGTGCCGTGATCTGGGAGCAACCCTCATCCTCTGATTGGTTTTCAAGTGACCAAGTCAGAGTGAATTAAATGCTTATCATGATGTTATCACGGCCTCGTGCACTCCTGCATTGCGTAGCCTTTCGATTTGGGGATTAATGAGATTATATATTTATGGACCAAGCCTGTAGTAGGGAAGCTTATCGATATGTTGCTATTAGCGACTTTTCAGGGTAATTGAATACTAAAGTGATGACGTGATTTTATTGCCGCACATATCAATATCTTGATATATATAATACGGCTATTCCGAATTAGGTTCTGGTATCCTTATGCTTCGGTCACATTCGCGCCTATTTTCGAAAATGCCTGCGGGGGATGACTTTTTTGGCAAATATCGGCCGGTAAGCTGGAGAACTGTAAGGACGCCGGGAGATTATCGACCACTATTGGCCGATTTATAGACTATATACGCCGCACGGGTTGCTGTGAGCTTTCAGAACGGCGAAAAAAATTTTCGATGTTCCACCGATTTTTCCTGCCCAATCTCATCAGGACCTACCTGACAGTCTCCCGTAAGTGTCCCCCTACGTTCGCTTTCCGTACGTATCCCGCCCGTCACAATGGTACAAAATTCAGTTGGAATAAGGCATAACTCTTTCAGAATACAGATGATGTTTTTTTGGTGCTTGAATCTTGGCAATCATTAATAGTTTAAATTTGCAGCCGCTGGCTTCTGTGTGAATCATATATATTCAAACGACGCAACTGTCAGTCAAA
The DNA here is from genome assembly GCA_034190875.2 of Urechis unicinctus. NCBI lineage: Eukaryota > Metazoa > Annelida > Polychaeta > Xenopneusta > Urechidae > Urechis > Urechis unicinctus. Next base: position 8,203,661 of record CM067352.1, on the reverse strand, counting down.
GATCAAATGCAAAGAAATAATTGCATGGTGAATTTCAAAGTTATCAAAGGGCAAGCTTTGTCAAGGTTAAAATAATGCACTGGTGCGATTGTGTTGCCATTAATCGCAGGTTCCAAATCAACGAAGACGAAGCAAGTCAGAGCAAACTCTCACTACCAATCTTAAACAGCAGAAAAGTTTTTAACCAGCTTACAGTTGAAGCCATGTATGAAAATCTGCAGTATAACTAACGACTTGCCAGTGTATTCATTAGAGCCCATTGCAAGTATTGCCGTATACCCGATATTTTAAACAGATGGAAAAATAAGGTTGTTCGATAATTCCATTCGTTGCCGTTGTATTTTGTACCAGCTACGCTATGTAGGCAGATACGTGTATCATTTATTTTACCCCGAATATCCACTCATACATATCTTAAAGGCCTTTCCTGATATTACGCAATGGTTTGGATCCGGTCACGGTTTGACACTGACGGAACCACTTCATCATCTTTAAGAGATTATCAATATCATGCGTGGCGATTATCGGCCAACCCCTAATCTACTCACGGACCTTGAACAGGTTAAATTGATCAAGTATTGCGTAGGGTATTCGACACTCATTCCCCGATCGGGTGTGATGATAAAGAGTAATATAAGGTACATGACATTTCAAAATACACACAATTATAAGGTTAATACAACCGGTAAGACCGGCTTACATTACAAGCTTTTCTCGAAATGACAGCGGGAAAAATGTAGAATTTCCCGTCAATTCAGGTTTATCATGGCTCCAATAAAGCAATTCTAGGCCAGACATATTGTGGTGATATTTTGTTTCGAACCAGACAATGGATAATTGACAATCATGTTTTGTGATCCAAACGTTCATAATCAATTGCTCCAGCAGAAGAAGACAATTTCAGGTCGCCATGAGCCATGTTTCATTACTGCACTACCGAGTGTTTGTAAATGATCAGGCCAGCGACATCAACTAATCTGTGCCATGCCACATATTCTGCCACTGCCAATGTCTCCCCAATCATGCAACTAAGCTGCATAGCATGATTGATATTTTGCAGTGCGGGAACATACGTTTTATATTGATTTTCTGTAGGGTTACATCCCACGAATTGAACCGGAATCTAAATATTGTGTAAGAGAAGTGCGCTGGCCAATTCAAACATGCTCATCATTTTGCTCAGTCAACTGATAAACACGATGCCTAAGGGATGCAACAGGACGCCGCGGTAATTTTAAACATCATTGGTCGTGGAAATGATTTCGTCGGCTTATTCAAAGTTGCGTCAGCTGGATTTTTTTTTCGTTGCTTTGTAACCGATGAAATACGTAAATAAATCAAGGCACTATTTCAATAGCACAAACAGATGTCCTCAGACATTCTGATCATGGCTAAGGTTGTGCACTTTTATGAAAACATGTTTTAAGTAGCGTAAATGATTAACGAAGTAATTTCCGCATGCATTATATAAGCATTTGACATATCAAATATCTTTGGCTCAACACCGAGCCTGTAGTGCCGATAGGTGTCGTATGTAGGCCAACATCCAACTTGAAACGACGGTTGCTGAATATCTCAGGTAATAAGTTCTATGTCAAAGGTAAAAATGCACTTTACCAGATATTGCACAAAGAGTGTAAACGAAGTGTCCCTTATACTATGTTGCATAAGATGCTTGAAGCAGATAAGCCTATTACATGCGTCGCTAAGGTAATTATACCATGTAATAGCGAAGAAACGCCCTCTGCTGAAAGTTACAACCCAAAAACATATGACGCGCTGTGTCAGCCTCTTACATTATTCCAAATTTGTGAATGGCCTTATTTTATGGAAATCGATTCGGTCTATGATACATTAGAATTTGTATAAAGTGGGATAACTAATCCGAGTAATTTATGTAAATAATGTTTTTGTTTTAGACCCGAGCATTTCTCCAGACACAATGCCCAGACCGTTTACAATTGATCGTCGATAAGTCAAAATCAACCAGGTTAATGCTGCAAGAAGGTCGATATTAAATAAATATTTCAAGCTACATCAACGACATGTGATTGATATTGATAATAATAATAATGAAATAGATCCCAGTGGGCACATAGTCAAAAGAACATGTCTATCTTGTCAGATATTTGTCGATGTGTAAATACCCCTATGTAATGCATTTGCGGTCTCCATAGCTTGTCGCCTCACTTGACACACATTGCTTACTCTTTGATAATTATTAAATTTTAAGGCCTTATATGTACAGACAGTTCAGCACGCAGTCACATTCAGAGCACACCATAATGGCCCAGGAATAGGCGAATAGCGAAATCGAAATCATGAATTTCATAAATGCAAAGATTTATAAAGAAGTAGCTCAAAATAGCATTTACTTCAAATAATATAAGAAGGATGTCATGGTAAGGCATTATTATTTTTAGTGAACTACATATAGAGTGCATTGTATATGACAATTCCCTTCCATAGGGGATTTTTAGTTATCCCTTTAGCGTTTCTGTGAAGAGGTTGATACAAAGTATGCATTTTATGGTGTACGGCGACAATCTGCCCGCTGAGGCAATTATTATCAATAGGGTAATATCATCACAATATTGCATAGAGGATAACGTTGGCTATCAAGAAGTGACAAACAGATGTAATATCGACATATAATGCATCGGATTTAGAGAGAGAATCTATGGTTGATTAAGAATTCATTTATAAATAAATGTGTTGGATTGAGTGGTTACATTGAACCTAATGGTGTGACGCCGTCGGTGTAAATGAGTCGTAATCTGTTGGCTTCATTTGTTATCAAAGGTTTGTTCGAATCCGCAAATAATAACAAATTGACCAGAATCACACCGCGTCAGCCCAGTTGTTGAACATTGCAAGATACTTGGAAGTGTACTTCCACAGATTGAATAAAATACATTAATTCAGCGGTGCGATGCGATTAACAACGCAACATGCTGACTGGTGCCTTTATTGAAACATTATATGAAGTGCACTGATAGACTTAAAGCAAAGCAACCAACTTATAATCCATTGATCAGTTTGCGATTATCTATCGATATATGTATGCGTCAAGGTAGCTCTGTGTTCGATACCAGACCAGCAAGGATCTGATACCAAGAGAAAAGCTCTAAATTAGCTGCACAAGTTCAATACAACCATACCTTGGGTCGAAGATCACAACTTAGCCTCCCACAAATGTATCCAAGCTGCAAATGTTGATGAGCTTCAATAATTCGGCCGTTATGGTATTGTATTCCATTCTTATATGTTTGGTATTGTAAGCTTACATGCATCAAAAACAAAAAACATAGCTCACAACCAAAAGATAAATAATTTACAGGTTCAATCCTGTCAATATTGCAATAGATTAGGATACGTTCACTTCATTCAAAATAACGAGTTGTCATCGGTCGATGTACGCGCTAACATCCTTTGGTGCACACTGAGGACTCGAGAGAGGGTACATTGCTTGGGAATAGATTCTCAGATAAAAACCTGACACAAGTATTTGCTTTCCTACTCTGATTTGAACCGATACCATCGAAATTAACCAAAGCACTCGAATCGAGTAAAATGGAAACTCAGTTTAACCCATTGAACATTTTACCATAGAATCCTATGTTTGTCAAGGTGTCCCAAATCATGTACATGAAACGCTACAAATATTTACAACCACTGAGGACGCTTAAAAAGAGAAAGACATGATCTTTCCATCTCTTTGGCATATACACATCATCACCAACTGGATGCCATCTGAGCGACCCATAGTTTAGTTTACACAGTGACAGTCCATTATTCAGAACACATTTAAACAAGTTAAGGCCGTTAAGTCGTTTATTCATGATCTTAATTACATTGTGATGTTTCCACTTTGGTAAGATTAGCTAGCTATTTGTTTTGCATTTATCAGGAGTTCATCGAAGTGCACTTTTTCGTTTAAAGATGCACTAAGACAGATACCTAGCCACGAAACTACATGCTACAACGGCTGCGCGCGCAACCAGAGCCCACGTCATTATATAGGAAAGAAATGCTTACTAATGGAAAAGATAGAAATGGTTTATTTGCTTCCCGGGGATATATACTCCCAATCAACTGTCCTGGCCAAATTGATTTATCATATTCTATTCCATATACTGGGGCTGTGAATCGTTTTCTTGCTGATATTCACTACAAATTGCTGCATCGTGTGTCTTGTAGAAATTCTAACAATCATTTATAATACAATAACACACAAAACAGTTGTCTTCACCCATTGGTAAATGAATATTTCTTCCATTGGAACAAATAGTATGTATAGCAGAGCAGTCTAAAATGTTCTTGTAGTTAAATGCATCTGCTCTATTGCAGCAAATGACAAATAGGCAGGTCACACTTGGGAGCTTCAGTGGCGTTGTCTTTTACATATGTAATGCATTAGACGCAAAACGCTCACCAACACCTTTAAACTATTCACATAAGTTTTGGCATCATGAAGGAATAACAATCTTCTTTAAGCTTTTATGCAATAAAACACCCATGCATATTCTTAACAATGCCACGTGCTGATCAGTTTGTTAATTGCATTGTCAAGAGATTCAGCCTGATAGGCTGTGACTGACAGTTCAATTTTAATGGTTAGGTCTACGATTATTCATAATTCGAATATCGCGCCAAGGTTCATTATCCTTGAGGTTGGCGACGATCAATCCTCTGAAGAAGTAAACAGTAATAATTAGTAAGTTAATTCTAAAGGGAATATGTACTGGATATATATATCTTGGCAATAGAGGACTTCTAAACCATACCTCATATGGGTATTAACAAACTCATAATGGTATCTGCCTATCGCCCAGTTGTTGTCGATGGCCATCACCTCATCACATCCAATATGGATTATTGATCCTTCTTTGTCTCTAAACTCGCCTTTGAAGTATGGAGCAATTACTGTCACATAATGCAAACACAAATTGAAATACTCTTAGAAGTTATTCCATATGTGTACACATTACTTGAGCGTCCATGTGGGAGAACTTTGCAGTATTACGTCTTAATTGTTTAAATGGAAACTTTACTGTCCCCAAGCGTTTAAAGCAGATAAAATATTATTTATAATTGGTGCATCATTTCACTCGCACTAAGTATTGGAAATAAAAATGTTTTCTAACATGATTACGAGATTACGAAGATATTAAAACACGTCGCAGTAGACAGCAGCAGTAATCAAATGACAAGAACAATACTGATCGTTTGGTCTTTCCTCAATCATTTTCCCAAAAAAGTGCAAAAATTACCTTCATTGCCAACCATGTCATCTTTGTCGTGCATAGCTAATATGACATCATCGGTAAAAAATCCTTGAGTTAATCTAATAGTTTTAAGCGAGTTGATAGAGGGTACATTACGAATGTGATTAAACTCGAGATGTTCTGCTTTTGTTGAATCATCACAAATACATACTCTTGTCGCCAAGCATCTTGCAGTCGTTGCTAGCAGTTGCAAAGCGAATATCAAACAAGCAGAAACACAGTGTGTCCCGAGCCATAGTAAACCTGAAATACTCAAACGTTGGTGCTGCGGCCTGAACTGTTCCGATCACTGGTTATTTATCCGTTTCCACGTAGCCGATGTTGGTGTTGGTAACAACAAAGCAGTCTTTTTATATTTTATTACCAGCGTGATACAGGTTGAAGCCGAAATTTAATGGCATTGTTTGTAACGCTTCTACTAGTCACCAAACAGCGTTAAGCGCTTCAGCGATATACTGACAGCACACTGGTTGTGGGCCCATAAACATCCTCGTCAAATTGAAAGTTGTGACGACCGATTGTCGTATGCAGAACCAGTCTTGGCATTTAAACACACAAACAGTAAATAAATGTTGTTCACCATGTGCAGCTGATGCTGCTTCTATGAATTCAAATGTGATAACCCAAGCGATAAAATGCTTTCTACAAAGGCATATCTTAATAACTTTATTAAATGTTATTAACTTTATTAAATGTTGCGCGCAATATGGTGTATCTCTGTGCAATATTCCATTGCACGTTGACTCTTAAGTTAGATAACCTTTGCCTTCTCTACTTTGATTTCTATGACAAAATGTCAGTTTCATAATGACAACAAACAGCACTCCGCAATATAGCAAGAGCTATATTCGTGATAAAAATGCCCTGGTCAAATCAACGCTCCAGATAGCCGTAAGAGGTGAAAAAGATAACAGTGTTTTAAAATTATATAGGTGCTCTCACTTAAAAGTGTCAATGGTTACTCTCTAAGGAATCACTATGCAGCCAATCATTGCGTATATGATATGGTTCAATGTATCTCAAACAGCCTTCCTCAGCTTCCAGCCTTATGATCTCTGAAGGGGTGAATTACTTGCTGCAGCGAATAGTTGGCTAGTCCTCTCAATGCAGGTGAAGTTGCAAATGAATAAACAAGGATATGGATATATTGCAACAACGTAGTAGGCAGTATATAACACCCAGCTCTGTGTATGAAGGGCAATATAATGTGCACTTGTATAAAGCGAAATGTTCGATTTGTATTCTTCCCTACAGCTATTGTAAAATAAATTCTAAATTGAATAGATTGTTTTCAAACGATCTACAATAAGTATAATTGTAATAACTACAAGGATTATTCGACCGAATATGTCATACTCTCTCTGCATGTCGAATATTACAAAGTAGGCAGCAAAGCTAACAAGAAGTTGTTCTATACATAGAAAGACCATGAAAATCTGATTTATGTCAGATGTAAGCATAGGCAAACGACAATGCGTCTGTTTAAGGATATTCAAACACAGGGGTTATGTATCATTATTGATAAGTAAAGCTAGCAGTACCTGTCGCCTTTCGGCGAACGGAAAAAAAATATCGTATATGCTGTATAGTGAAAATATGATTGACATTTATATAGTACACGTGATAAAGCGTATATTGGCGATACTGTGAGGTTTGAAACGGTGATAGAAGTTTTGTACTTCCTGCATAGCAGCTGTCGAGAACATGAAGGGGCTTACCTCTACCCAAGAATTGTTTTATGAAACAATCAACCTTTAGATAATACCAGCTCCCTGCTGGCTTCTTCTGAGTAATTAGGATCTATGATTGCAGTATTATTGGTTTATTTGAGCAATGATAATATATTATATATTTGCTACATGTTGTGCTTTGATACTGTAACAGAGATTTTAGTCATACGTGAAAAGCAGCTTGAAAGACACAGAAGAGGTGACCATAGATATATGATGCAATAGATCCCGTAAAGAATCCTAACAATGTTATTATAACGCTGATTCACACATCTTGTTTTAAAGCCCATGTGACTTTAGTCTGCAGTAAAGGGAAGGTCCCTCCTTTTATGACATTGAATAGTATTAACCAGTAACCATGCCAACGTCAGCAACAATTATCATTGTATGCGTTCAAAAATGGCATTTACCATATCATTTCGGCCTTAAATCACGGCACGTTTAACATCGCATTAAATGGCGAACTTTCAATTAAATGATACGCGAGGTTTGCACTGTGATTCGACATATGTTTGTATGAATCACCCACAATATATATTATTTTAGCAATACGCCGTGCTTTCCGAAGTGAAGTAGATTAAACATGGAAATGCATTAAATATTGAGATATGACCGCTGTGTAGACACATTAACATTGCTTTACACGACAAGAAAATTAACTGTCAATTAACAGCGATAGTTTTAACGAATTGTTTATCCCCTAGTCGATTTTGTTGTGTCAATTAATTGTGATTCTAATCTGCATTGGCATTTAACTCAAATTCAAATCCACATCGATGAAACGATAGCAAGTGTAATATACTTACCCAACATAACGTTTATACTGATCCTTAATCACGCACATCAACTACATCCTTTAGTTGCTACATAAACGTGTGCCAATAATTGCAACTAAATTGAATATTACTGCTACAGGGAAACACGCTAGAATTTGATTTTATTTTGAGACCAAAGATGGTACAGACATGCCCGGTTGACAATATGAGCAGGTAAAAAGTACAAAAGTCACCATCTATGTTAACTTAGAGCGAATGAATAATATTGAGGAGTTACATACTACGAATAGCATTTTATGACAGAACCTATATTTGGAGACCAATACCATGTTCTTTGTGCAGAACAGAAAATGGTTATATAATTGCAATAAATGGTTATCAGTTTATAGAAACACCCACAAAATCTGTCTTCATCTTGCGAATGCTGTCTGTCACAAAACCACACGGCACAGCTACGCTACTATACACTAGATATCTTCATCATGTCCAATGGAACAAAAGGACAAATCAATCCAAATGAGCATTGTTTCTGGCATGATTTAAGTAAAACACATACTTATTTGGTTTCATAGCTATTGGTGCTATGTTCTACAACCGTGAACTGCAGATCAACCCGCACATCGGCGCACAGTCAATAATGTAAAGCACGCTTGTCGAACAGAGCATACTTTTCAATCTGAGAACGATTCATTCAGTGATAAAACCATATCCTGGACCTTTCGCGTCCAGTACTGCGTCAATGTGATGTCTAGTTGCAAAGACTGATGATTTTATCTTTCATGGAATTTGCACTATTCTTTTCTTTTGCATCCATTCCATTTCCAGACTCTTTAAAACCCTCTTCATTGATATAGCGTATGTGCACACTCGTTCACATAGCGATATTGGGCTCGTCTTTTTTGGAATGCGATGCAGGCCTTGAAGACTCGCAGTGAATTGTGGCATTTAATCAGACGAATCTAGTTTCTGAAGTCCTCCAACAATATCACCAATATTCAAATCCACTTCTGCTCCAGTTGAGGAATCACACTATCATTGAATGGCAGGATGTCACTATTTCCAACGCCCCATAAAACCTCTTTCGCTTAATGAATCCCATCTGCTGAGTAAAACTCACGACATACTTGTCGTATCTTGGCACAGGGGTAGTTATCTATACTGTAAACAATGAATGTCAGAACTGAGTTCAGCGTCACGTCTGACGTAATAGAAGTATAGAAACTGGGGGTTCCGTCCCAGCCTTAGATATCTACACTATTCCCTTTTTGACAGCTTATACAGGATTTTTGCCCGAGAGCTGATGGAGGGGGGGGAAGGGGGTAGAGGGGGCGGCGATGACGTGTTTTTATGCGTGCGTTGTGTGAAATATCAGACCGCTGGTCAAAAGTAATTTAATTACAAATTAATGACGCATTCTGTGCTGGCACAAAGATACGAGAGAAGCAAAAACTTGGTCAAAGACTCCGCGTCGATATGATATTTCACCCAATTGCAATGAGTGAGCTTCATACTTTAGCCAACAGCGTAGACTAAAAGTTTATTAGATCATGGTAAAAGTGATACTGTGAGGCACACATTTCAGAATGATGCTCCAGTCGACTGTGCACAATGTATGCCAGCCTGCTAGTTGTCATTATTCCTGCATACCTCGAACATATCATGTATCATTATAGATAAGGTATACGATCGACATGAGCTGGGACCTTGTGTCTCTGGCTAAGACCCTGAGCTCACCTCATTATTTATCGCAGAGACTACAGCTTTCAGCCGAGAAACCCACTCAGTTGATCGTTTCCCAGTAACCCTTAACTCCACGACATATTGGTGTCCAAAGAGTCGTTCAGCAAGTGTGGGGTTAAAGCTTTCCACTAAAGCCTGGTCTTGATGGTCATTAACCGGCAACGCCTGACCGAGACTCCCATGTTTTGCTAGCAGCGGATTCACTGCTCCCATACACTACCGTCGGGGGTCGACCTGAAGTTTTGGGCCAATGCAGGTTTCCTCGCTTGTATATCCTTTCCAGTGCACCTACGATCTATTTAGTCTCTTTTATAGTCAATGGCTTAGTTGCAGTGTAGCGTGTAGCCACGTCCACTGCTGTGAGGGCATGCTTGTAAGTCCGTCGTTTCACAACGTCATGAGGAAGAAATGAGAGATCGGCTTGGTGAACCGCATTAGGCCCAGACAAATTCAATTTTGGTCTGAGAATGTCTTTTGGCCTTGGCAGGTAGATTAGCCTTATAGCTTGCTCAGGTAGCCACCCCCTTGCAACTACCTCAGAATCCCTTGCGTCTTCTTGATAGCTGTAATGTCTTTCCAGTAGCCCTTAGGACTATCTTTTGTAGGAAATCCATTGCTATATACATATATACTAATGAGTTTCTGAAAGCGTAACCTATATAGCAAGCCTGTACACGACCAATCCAGTCGTACCCAAGATAACCTCACGTCCCATTCTTGTCATCTGAGTGGATGTAAAAGTCTGAAAGCTGATGGTCTCAGTCCAGTAGGTCAACTAATTTACCTGTAGTTAGGGAGTACTCAAGCATAGCCTCATCAACATCTCTGATAGCATACCGGAAGCAACTGCACCATGGTACAGCACATTAACGAGCATTTTTCCATCAGTAGTTGATTTTGTCATCTTATTCCATATATAAAGGATCCATTAAATTAACGTCTGAAGGCTTTTGTACCACAATCTGCTCAAGGTATGAGGCTACTATTTTGTGCCTGTACCAAAATCATGCTAGTCAAAACACACCAAAACCACTGACAACCAAAGGGGAAGCAAATGTTGGTCAAGCCCGCCTTTCTGGAGGCTTGCTCGTTGATGGTGGCTCAACAGCTTCTTCTATAGCGTCTGTAAGCGTGGCCTTAGCCTCACGGAGCTCTCTCACAAGCTTATTCTGATTTGCTTTTCGAGCTTCAGCACCCTTTTGTCCTGCCGCAATCATTTAAGTGTTTTTTGTAGGTCATACTCTTACGAGATGCCATCAATTTTGTAGCTGCTGTCAGTGTCGCCCGATGCGTGAATCATACTTCTTTAGTCGTTAAATGTAAGCTCGTATTCCAGTCTGTCACTAAGTGCACTCTGGTAGAATGGCATGTGGCTCTTGAGGAGTTCAAAGTCAAGCGGTACTAGAACCTGTTACCATAAACGTCGACTACGACCTTGTCCTCTTCCTCAGTATCATCCTTGTCTCCTGCCTCACTCGTATCTTAGTTGCGTTTCTGTCAACTGATGTGTCAATGCCATGATATTGGATACTCTGTCTCCCCTGTGCAGTCTGCCACAAGTAACAGTGGTACACATCGCTATCATCGATGGGCATGATCTCATCACCAGAAGTTTTCTTAACCACTGTGCGACCCAGGTTTTGCACAAGGCTGCAGTTAGCATCAGTCGAGGTCAGCGTGATGGCAAAGGCAAGGCGTGCTACCCCTGGGACATTGACGAAACATTAGGTACGTTGAGTACAACTAGTCCATCATTGGCTAATACTGAAATGCCCGCTGGGTGAACAGAAGATCAGGTGGGATCCCAGGAAGAAACAAATGTCTTAGTTACGAGGTGAAAGAAGGCAGCGTCTAAGCATAGCCTGTAGGCCACTCTGGAGTTTAGATCGTCCAAAGAAGGTGACATTTGGTTTAAGTGGGGCTTCTGAAATGGAAGACCAATCCCAGCAAATTCCTCTCGCCTAGTATTATCGAAAGGTCCGGTAGTACACAGCTTGCTCGGGCTCTTGGTCCGAACCCTGAACTATCTAGAAAGGCAGCAAAAGCCCTCAAAGGTATAGACCAAGCTACTGCCAAAGCAGAAGTTGCACTTCCAGAGAAGTCAGAAATGAGCAGCCAAAAAGCCGTGACAGAGCAAGGGGGTGTATATGAAACAAGCTTCATAGAGGGTGTTCATAACGCTATAGAAGACCTTGGTACACAAACAGACAACGAATTATCACTCAAGGAGCTTTTAGAGCTTGACAAGGCTATGCAGACCAGTAGGGGTGAGCTGGTCGACAACCTAGCTTAGATAACTGAAATAGATGGGCAGTTAAACAGAGGAAAGCTAAAATGGCAAGGCTGGAGTAGGATGGGAGGGGTGATAGTCGAACATGGAGATTTCAAGCAAATGAGCTTGCCGAGCTGCAGGATATTTGTAATGCCCATATTGAGGCTGCCTCTGTAAACTGTGAACGTCAGCGGATTCCAGGAGCAAGGGGTTACAATCGCCGCAATCCTTACAGTGGTTGGATTGGCAATCTCGACGCTGTTACTTGCTTTGACGGGTTGAGGGAGAACTAGAGTCGCCCCAACACAGCGGCCAGCTGACAAGCCAGTGTAAGGAGATGGATTAAAAAACAGCTGAATTCCTTGGCAAAAGTCATGAAGGGCATAGCCCGAAAGGCAGCAGAGTCATTCCAAGTCAAATCAACCAGAGCCTCCCGCGAAGGATTTTTGATTTTTTTCTAGCTTCTCACAGTGAAAGTTCCATATGTCTGACGGACTTTGGTCAAATAATTAAGCCCAAATAGGATTACTTCTTCAGATTCAGCCTATTTTATGATAGGGGGGTCATTTTTTTTTATTAAGGCCTTCATTTTGTAGCATGTTGAGGCCCCTGTAAAAGGCATTTTAAGAACAACCAGGCCCATAGCTTTCATTTTCCCTTCACAAAAGTAAAAATATATTTGCATTGTATCATTTTTTCTTACCTTGGACCCTTGGTTATCCTCTCACAAGCTCCAGAAAATGCGAAAAACACTGTGACGCGAATTCGCGAGTGGTTTTTAGTGATGTTGATTTGTATTTTTCTCAATGAATATTCATGATGGGACCTTCATCTTTGGTATGCAAACTCAGAATCAACTTTTCTATTAGTCTAAGCAAGCCAGAAGCTCTCAGTGATGAATATCAAGATTTATAGTGTTTCAAAGTTGGCTCCAGCCTGAAAAGTGCTATTTTTATCACTTTTCGGGGGCTACTTTTCTCAAAAGGGACACATGTTGTCCCTATAATTTTTTTTGTGGTGATAGATAGGTATCTTATCCAGAACATAAAAAAAAAATAGAAATGTAATATGTGTCCTTTTTATTTTACAGCATATTGCCTATAATGATGTCGTGGAAGCATCTTAGCCATGATTATGAGTGTATTGGTTGCAAATTATTCTAATACTTTGAGATACTGGCAGATTAATTTTGCATTAATACCTGGACTAAACATGTGTATTTGCAAGATTTATATCATCATTTTCAGCGTTTTTTTTAACATTTCTGTGACATTCCTTTTCTAAAATATAAACAATCAGATTAACATGTACAATAAATTAGAAATGAAAACCTCTATATTCCCCTAGGGTTATGAGACTTCTAGGAATCCCACATTTGGTTTCAGTCTACAAAGTACACACCTCTATATAAAGGTGGCTCCTTTGAACTGAATTTTCAGAGCCCGATTCTTATACAACCGTGTGTTTTCATCATCAGAAAATCTACATTGACAAATATGCATTCCTACAGAGGAACTGTTGTGATCCATATAGCCTACATAAAGATTCATCACTACGCAAATCACTCCGTACTATAGACCTTCAAACTGCCGACACCTTAAGCGTACAAGCTGGAAAGAAAGTGCATCCTGGTCAAAAGCTCTGTACTCAATGTCTAACCTACAGCCCCCCTGCATTTCCATCATCAGAAGAAGAACCTGAGGCTGGACCCTCTGGTTTGTTGACCAGTGCATCCAGAGGTAGTACAGGAGAGCTTGACGGAACATCACCTGGAGACAATAGATACCAGTCTCACCGAAGCTGGCTTTTCTCCCCTGAAGTTTAAGAGAGTCAGCTCAAGAGACCGAGTAAGGTATGGCAAAAGAAAGGCCCTAGAAGCTCAGGAAGCTGTATCCTATCAGGTTGCAGCCTGTTTAGGAGTTCCTCCAGATGCTATTGAACAAGTATCTCATGACAAACCATGTGAGAACTGTTCAGATTTCATGACTCTCATTGAGGAGGTGAAGCATAAACTTTCAACAACTACTTCCAGCTTGACAAAGATTCAAATTCTTACACTTGCTCCTCCCAGCTGGACATTAGAAAAGATATCTCTACCTTCCTCACATTAGACCTTCAGTACCTGAGAGAGGTAGTGCCTGATTTGAGGTGCATAAAGTACTTCAGTGATGGAGCAGCTAGCCAGTATAAGAACTACAAGAACCTGGCAGACCTGCTAAATCACAGGAAAGACAACGGCTTGCCTGCTGAGTGGCATTTTTTTGTCACAAGTCATGGGAAGTCACCCTGTGATGGGATTGGTGAGTACCTGAGCTTTATTGTTGATGCAGATATATTTGTAGCTGGAAATTAAAGCACTCGGTACAAATATGATAGTTGCATTAATAAGTTCTGGTATTACATGTAATATTTAGATCAGATACACATCATACTACATGAATGAGATTTCTTCCGCAGGAGGGACTGTGAAGCGGCTGGCAGCTAGGGCATCACTACATGCCACCACCACCAACCACATCCTTACTCCAAGACAGATGTTTGAATGGGCTGATGCAAACATCCATGGTATCAAGTTCCTGTATGTCAAGAAGGAGGATGTAGAGAGTGCATCACCAATACAAGAGGCAAGGTACAAAGAGGCAAAGAGAGTGCCCGGCATCAGGAGCCACCATTTCTTCATCCCAGAAGGCAATGAACTGCGCATGTTTAGGGTCTCATCTGAAACCTCTGGTACACTCGCCATGGAACCTGTGCATGCATACATGATTCTTGAACAGTACAAGCCAGGGACCTAAGTAAACGTGGGAGCTGTCTAATCATGCGGCATTTGACACTCTGTGTACCTGCTTTGTTATGGATCAAAATGATCAGACAAGAGCTGCATATCTAAAATCTGTAAAATGCTTATACCATTTGAAGCGGAAAATCACATATTTGTAAAATATAAATCATTTTAAGATGATAATTTTGTTTATGATTTCTACATTAAGTGTAAATACCAGTCATTGTTTCTTTGTGGGGTCAGTTCTCAAAATATGTAACACTAACACGTTGTAGATTTGGTCATTATCCACAAAACACTCATCCAAGCTAGTAATGAGGTCATGTCGTAAATTATGATTCCAAGATTGTATCGGTTCCAGTCAATGTCGCCCCCCCCCCACACACACACACATCACAGCGTTTCATGTCATGCAGCATTGGTCTCCATGGAGCGCTGTCGGTTCTAATTAAGAAGAAAATCTTGACTTTCCGAATAATCACGACTTGATAAATGTTATGCTTCTTGGGATGAAGTAATCTTTTATAGTCATGCAAAGTTTGCCTCATACATAAAACCGCGTAAAAACATTAGGTGTGGTGCAGTAAGACATCATTAGATACCGGGCATAAGCTCATCTTATCTCTTCCATCATCATCGATTAATACGTAGAAAAGTTTTGTCAGCTGGCCTGGAAGCAAATAAATTTATCAGAAAAGCAACTGTATTACACGCCCCAAGTTATAACAGGTATATTGTTGCACTAAGAGTATTCGGTTATGTATTGTGTGTTGCGTGAATATTATTAAAAAAATAACCACAGTTGGCACGACATCTGTTATTTTGACGATGGGAGCGTTAGCTGGCCATTGTAGCTAATATTACCGATACGGTTACAACTACTAGTTTGTAATAGATAACAAGAATTGACGACCTATTATATTTTACAACTTACGAATATTATGGAATGGGGTTTTTTTTTCCCTACACCTTTTTGTTTATGCAAGATCTAAAAAAGATGCGGTTAACCGGTTACTTAAAAAAACTAGTTTCATTACTTAAATAATTATATAATAACGTAATGGCAGTAATTGACATTGAACTGGTTTGGTCTGAGACGCCTCTTGATTTGCCATCAGATGTGGATTCAATTCGATCCCATCCCATAATTCAAACCGATAAAGTTTTTTAACATAATTGATATTCGAATCTGCCTTGGCTCTTTACCTTTTTCTGCTAAAGTGAAGCTGTGGACGGCCATATTCACTAAAATATCCTCATCCAGATTTTGCCAATGTTGTGCATCCCAGGTTGACTCATGATTGGTGGTAGCCATGTTGTGAAATAATTATGGATATAGTTCCCGCACAGCAGGGACCCAAAACACGAGCTTGCCTTAAATGTTAGGGATTTGTTATCCTTTGATATATCTTTCATACAATTTTTCTATTTAATGCAACTTGTGAGGCAGCAAAAACCTAGTCTTCACCTGGATGCAATGATAATATGATACAGTTTGTCTTGATTGCTAATAGAGTTTTTCTCTTACCATTCTAGATATCTTATTCTATCTAATATTGTGTGACGTGAGGACAATTGTTTTAAAGATATTCAACGCAGTCGATAATTTCAGTTTCATTTAAACCATATAAATAGTCTCCATACGTTTTGGTGCTCATTTGCGTTATTTAAATGCTAGAGTGCTAAATAGTAAGGTTCGTGCAGAGGAGTGCATCGCCATGGGAGGCTTTGAAGCCAGAAGTCAGCGGAAACAGCCAAAACGTCACTGCTTAATAAACGAAAAATCCCTTCAATGTGGGTGTTTCATTTTTGCATATCAGGCGTTACTGTTTGTTTTAATGTTATGTATTACAGAGCACAATCGTCCTAACTTTGATTGCACAACATTCTTGCTGCCCAATCTTCATCTTAACTCGATATAATCGAACACAGCATAAGACGGGACATCATTATAACACTAACTGGAAACCCAATGAAATTGCCAAACATTGAGTTCACGGCACGGCTAGAGTGATGCAACGGTAAACAGCAAAGGCACGAACGATTATATCATTGTGTACGTCATCAAATTAGTCCTAAGTGCCCTACAGTTGATGATTTAAGAGGCAATCAACTCTGTCAAAGCCGACTTTAGTTGCTCGAGTGTTAACATGGACAGTGTGATTATGCCACAATCTTTCGTCCTTACATAAGTCGATATTTAATAGCTTATTATCGCTTTGTGAATGCGAATGCGGCAAATTTTTCAAATACACTTGTAAATTATGATGCCTTATTCCTTGGTACGAATATGTGTTGTAAATAAGCACTGGTAACGCAAACTTTGTTCGCATTATCTATATTAATTGGGCATTCTCTTGCAAGAATAGTGTAGGTTACAACTGTTAACATAGCAGCTTAATTTATCACTGAGGATCTAATGATGTCTCAGAGATCGGTTCTGCGGTTATCACATTTGCCACGCAGACATTATGTGTAAATCATAATAAATCTTTGGGACACGTATGTGTATTTCCATCCTATTGCAGCCTATTTATAATCTATAGTCCTTGTTACAGAAAAGTTGATTTCTAAATATATTCTCATATAAAATTGAAATTATTATGTGGGCTATGATACAAACTCCGTAGGCAAGCCTTGACATGAATGACATCTCTGTAGACTCGGATCTAGTCTTATTTGGTTGTAAGCTGTTGTAACGTCTGATGTTGAAACTTTATTCCGTAACAGCATAGCTCCTCCGTTAACATAAAGACGCAGCCCCATAAAACATGAAGCGCTGTTTTCGCCTGTTATCGACGTATTAAATAACATGTCAACCATAACGAAACGATAGCATAATCGTATGGAAGGGAAATGGATTATGTCTTCACTAGTGAAGCATTCTCTTCAGATATATTGGACGTGGTGTTACTTGGAATAGCTTATCTGATTACTTAATGTGAAGAAGGCAAATGACTTCTCTCCTACCCCTCCTCCTGACACAATTATCCAGCCGTTCCGCAATTGATAAATAATAGATTACAAAATAAATCGAAATCTCAGTAGCTGATGCTTGTAATGATGATTATGTAAGCCTGGTACTGTCATGCAGAACAACTGTACGAGAGCAAGCAAACTGCTGCACGCTATATATTCCAGTAATAATAATAACCATTCCGTCGTATTAATACAAGAGTTCCGACAGCAGTGACTGCCTAGACCTACGCTAAGAAAAGACGTTTAATGGTTCACTACAAGCATGGGAGTAAGACCTCGAGCATTGGTAGAAAGAGTCTTTGGTATCATTTTAAGTTTTTCGTTCACGAGCAAACAGTTAAGGACCGCCTTGGCCCTGTTCACAAATGTTCCGACGGGGCCTAGTGAGAATTAGGTAATGCTTGTTCCCGAGTGTCGATCTTACCATTTAACAAACTAGATTTAATATATGATAAGTAATTTACAGACTACTTTCCTTTGAATCCAAATTGCTACACAACGTAAAGATGCTTTTAGAATTTATTAGCTGAATATTTTTAAAACCTGGGTTAGTTAAGTGTACGTTTGATACGTTGAATAGAGAATATCTAAGGTGCTTGTACCTCAGTATGTGGCCAGCAAACAGTAATCTAACAAAGGCACCCATTTCAAGCACATAAGGAAAATTGCCTTACAAACTTTTAAAGTTCATAAATGAGTCGCAGCATTTAAGGGTTCAAGCATTAACACGGACCACATGCTAATGCAATCAACTTCATGAAAAGTATTAGCAGTCCGATAATATATGAAACCGCATCATGTAACGGATACAAACGCTGAAGGTCGGTTGAGCCTTGGCAAGGGAGGATTGTCATTTATGTTCATTTGTTATAAAGTAAACCAAGATGCAGGCGTACTTGTTTGGTTGCGGATATAGCACATTTGAAGATATATTTGTAGTGTATGGTGTATCTTGACAGACACGCAGACATTATTATGGTCGTTGGTGCCCGCATACGTGAAATTGCGCTCTTTTTCTTAAAATCCACAGACAAAGATAAATATCTTAAAAACCGCTGATTAAAAAATATTCTCCAATATTATAAATCAATAAGGCATTTCTTGGCTTGGCTCGATGAGGTGATAGTTTGCATTGAGCCGAGTATTGAGCCATCATATATGTGTGATCTTACAATGTTGGCAGTACAAAGGTTTAATTCGAATGTGATTATTGGTTGAGCCAATAACTAGCTAGCACTGCTAACTGAGGAAAGTCAAATTATGCAACAATATAAAGTATTGCTAAAACTGTTTAGACCCTCGAATGCCGTTAATGTAACTAATTATTAAGTCATGTCATTTTCTGTTGTTCGGTGGACGTCGAAGTAATATACACATAAAGCTGCATTCATTTACATGCTGTCCTTGAACACGCGAGGGGCTGTCTTCGCCCTATAGAGGAGCATCAGGAGTTTTGTGGACCGATTGTTGTAAAAACCTCTTAGCACACTTCCATGAAAAAGGGGTGAAATTTGTTTATATTCGGATTTAGATATGCTGGGAAGCGAAATGGCATTCAGAAAAAACATATGACACGCCATTGAAGAGGAACATACAGCCCAAATCACAATAAAAATTTGAGCCTATTATATGTTGCATAGTTTTGCTTTCGACGCAACGTGTCAATCAGTAAATATCTCTTCATGCACTGGTCTGCGTGTCACAGTAAAAAAAATAGCTAGCATGTATTTAATACTGCTAGTAGTTATCTTATCATTTAATGTAACTTGTTTTTATTAAACGTTGGCCTATTTGATAATATCTTTGTAAACCTCATTTTTATACGTCGGTAATATTCATTTTAATTCAGGTGAAAGAGCTCTATTTCGTGAATGTCATCGTTCATCTTAAGAGTCTCAAACAGACATGTGACCTTCTCTTATACGTTCTAATGAATTTAGCACGAATTAATATCTCAAATTTAGCTCATCAACTCGATAGAGTTACAGTACTGACGGTAGATATTGCCGCCTTTCCTTGCGCACGCCAGCGTAGCGTCTATAATCAATCGTTCTAGTATAAGCGATGCATGATGGGTCTGTATGAGCTGCTTCATTGCCGCAGAAGCTAGTGATTGTAATAGATGAGGCCAACGACTGATATTTTGAAATACGACTCATCACCACCCTAAAAAAAATCCAATGTGCTTGCGGTTTCTATACGTAGAATAATTCATCAGATGCAATTAGGGTCATGTGCATATAAAACGAGCCTATAATTTGACATAATGATAACAGTTATGACTCATTATCTCGCAACAGATACTGTGTTGCTTTATTCTTCCATAAACAGGAAGCATTCATAATGAACCGACGTGCACACTGTCTCAATTCTTCAGCGCATTGAAAAAGGAAGGGGAAGAGCCATGGTACGTCGACCTCTCTTTGAAGCAGAAAGACAACCATTTCACGCAGACTGCACACGCTGAAAGAGGACAATTATTTATAGGAACAATAACTCGGGGTCCACTGATATTGTGTTCAATAATGTACGAATCTCATCCTTCAGCGAAAACAAATGACAACTCATTATTTTTCGCCATATGACTTGCGCGCTACATCTTGGTTACACTGGATGTTAACGTGTTGCGATATAGGAGCCGCCCTTATCCTCTGACATGTTATCAAGTGACCGAGTCAGTATTGATACAGTATGGCAAATGTTTATCGTGATGTAATCCCGGCCTCGTGCAATCTTGCATTGCGTAGCCTTCCATTTAAGGGATTAATGGTATTATATGGTATTCGGCAATCATCCACGATCGGTTGTGATGATAATGAGTTATATAAGGTACATGACATTTCAAAATACATTCAATAATCACTAAGCGTAATCGTGCGACGCAACCATCTGTCTATGCACGATCGGTATTCATCCAACCGTCACTTAATGTGGTGCCTAAAAATATGACAGAGCTTAGGGTATAAATTAGTAACCCATGTCTGAGATACACTCCCAGCATTTCCAGACAGGTTACAAGCACCAGAAATTATGTCTATTATTTATGTTGCTTTAAAATCAATAATGACTGCGCCTACTGGTCTCGTCGAACAGCAAAATAAATGACCGAGTGCGAACCAATCTTGAGGGTGTGGCGATGATTACGTACAGTTACCAATTAAATCCTGCTGACTAACTGCGTAGAGCAGAAACCAGCGAGCTTATAGCAGCAAAAAGATAATTCACTGCCATTGACTTATGTAGGAATATCATTACCTAGATAATTAACATTAATATTGACTACAACCGATATATTTATGCATGTTATATGTGTATTTGGATGGCACTGTTCTTGAGGAGTCTTGTCATACGTTTGACAGCATCGGTTAGCCGTAAAAAAATCGTCGCGAAAAAAAAACGACACGCTTGATATTCACTAAATAAAATCAATATATTTTGCCTTTTGAGGTTACTGTGTGTTGCTATTCAATAAGTCTGAGATCAGCAAGTACCTATCGATCACTCCCAACAGCAGATGGTTTCAGGAATGATGATACAGCAAATAAAACTGACCACGTAATTACAGGCGCAATTGTCATTGCTAAATTCATTCCCTACGGAAGGCTAATAGGAGAGCCAGTAATGCGCATGGACAGAGTCATCGTTGGCCATCGTTGGTCTACGAGCCACATAATATGCGAACCGTCAAAAATATTTAGGAATAGTTTGGTTTTCATGGGATAGTCAGAGGCTATGTCTATACAATGCCTTATGTCGTACAATCTACCTGCAGAGATTATTTGATGTGCAGGGATAAACAAAAGTGCGCTTAACTTTGCTGGCTAGCCCTGCAATCTAGCATCGTGGAAATCAATATCTTGAGGAATGAGAACAATTCCCCCCCCTACATGTATCATTATTGTCGGCGCTGCTTATTTTTATATTCCATGGTGAAGCAGTAAAATTGTAGTTTGCGGTGATAATAAGCTAGATTTTGTCTATTGCCATTCTATCTCACCATTCGTTTTGTTCTGGCATTCGTCGTTTGGATTTTCTACATTCATTGGACATCCTCTTGCACAAATAGTCGAGGTAATATTTGTTAACTTATTAGCTACATTGTGCCTCTGACGGTATTTCTATACCGGTATGCTTCACGCATCGAATAATATTAAAGCAGAATGTTTATAAAAGCATACTTATTCGACGGATGACTTACAAAAGTGGCTTTGCTTATTATTAGCTTACAACTTATTTTTGTTAGACCATGCATTCATCGAAAGATTTGAAAGGAAAACCTTTTTCTATTATATGAGCTGCATGTATGTACGGTTAACTCAAAATATTTATTTGCTATAGTTCGGAAAGTGTTATTTTTTGTCATTTGTTCTCGTAATCTATTACTACCGCGAGGCTTTAACTGATTCGGAGGTATTTGATACAGTAGCAAGTAACCGCTGGTCAAGCAAACAAATTTCCTGCCAACCACTGTTGGTTTGTCATAATCTCTACAAAGACCACAATACACAATTTACATATCATTATCTCTTAGGGCAACTAGGTACCAGTTATAGTTGGCGGTGCTATGAGGCTCACTTCCAATGCGTCCAGGCCAGCCGACAAAACCCTGTTCTATGTATCAATTGTTTGTTATATGTATCAATTATTTGATTGGAAACCGTATGCCATGGTAGCAATAATCATTACGATGTGCTATCAATGTCTCAAACTGAAAGTCGTGGAGTAAAGCAAACGTTGGTCTATTATTTAACCCTCTGTAAACAGTTTTTTTCCAGTGAAAGCAAGATTGTTAAGCCAGAATCATTTGTAAAATTTGGGAGTGACAGCTGTTATCCGTATTTATATGTGGGGATCAGCAGTATTTATGGAGCTAAAGGCATTAAAGTAATCTTGCGCTGTAAATTCGCAATCGGGACAGACAGTTGCCCTCTTAAAATAGCGGGAATATATCTAAAGGACGGGAAATGGTGCCTATCTAGCGGGAATACATGTTAAATTGACGAGTAAAAGCTCCTATATATGTCATTGAGAAAGACTAAATAACACGCTATACATTAACACACAAATAGTGTGCAGCATCTCAGACGGCTGTGTTTATCATCGCGATCTTTTTTAAGGGTTACAGCTGTCGCTCCAGTAAATTGGGGTTATATTATTGTCATTATTCAGCATTAAGTTGTGTCAGCTCCATGAAGCAAACATTGTGATTAGGTGGTTGTCGGCCAACAACCAATCCTACCTATATTTTGTGAGAAACGGTGGTAACATAATAAATGGATAATATCCTTTCAAAAGTGGTTATTACTGTAATATTTGAAAAATCAGGAAAGTTCACTATATACCTAGAACGAACATTAATAAACACAACAACATTTTCAAAAGCGTGAATTTGCAAATCGCTGACTAGTTGAGCGGTATATTGCTTTTTATATTATACGTTTTACCTGCAATTATTAATTGGCATAAGACGCGTATTTAGTCACGCAAATCTTTAGCTTTTCAGATTGCAAGAATATTTCACATGCCTTGGTGTCATGTCTCTTTACATACAAAGGTACGCTTTAGTTACCTAAGATATCTCAACATAGGCAGGCGACGCTAAACTATCGATATCAATGTTTAGAGGTTAGGAGAATCAGCAACAACAGCTTAATGTTATCTCGCACGATTTATCTACGTGCTTATTTTGATTACGACGTTTAATATTGCTAACAAAACAGATTTACCTAAGCAGCCATTTGGCCACATGTTTCTTCTGGTTCCCTATAAAAACATCATTCACTAATCAAACGTGGAACCAAGAGGTGAAATGAAAACACGTTATTGCCAACATAAATAGAAGCATTTGCAAATTCATACGTTAGTGTCGAAACGTATTTGCAATTGCACCATGGATATACTACTTACTGTCTATGCCATTCTTATACCAAAGTCTCTATCGACATTCCGCCCACCTACTTATCTTAGCTTTAAGCATTTCGGACTGCATTATAGCCCTTTATAGTGTAAGCAAACGAAAATCATAACCTGTGAATACTTTTTCGTTTGATGTCTTGACTGCATTATTTGCTGCAATCGTATTGCAGGATTGCAAAATTGTAAGCAACTTCATTGGGTTAACGTGAAGCAGTTCATTGCGCCATATAGTGGACACTCTATCTTGTACTACAGAGTGCTCTAATTGGTGTTAGACCTTAAAGCAACGGACAGAACAAAATAATGCTCCTTTTCATACTTAGGCACTAACCGCACTAACAACAGTTAGTTAAATTTTCTCTAGTGAGATGTTGAACTTGGAAATTCTATCATCTGAATGTGTTGGGAGAGTAATGATGGTGATTGGTATTTCAAAGTTAATCTTAATATGGTGATGATGCAACGTTGCTGACAACTACCGTGTATCGGTGTAAGGTGCTGTCATTGTTGCAATCTAAGCAGCAAATATGCAAACGATCAATAATCATCAAAGAGAGAGCTCAAAAGCAAAGGTTGAAAATCGTTCATTCAGGTGATTGGCCCTCATAAATACCTCGCCTTTCCAGCTTGATTGAGAGGTGTTAGATTACCTGGGGCATTAAAAACAATAAGGCACAACGAGATTGATTGCATGTGCAAGTATATAATCCTTTCTTCTCTTGCCTTTCAAACCACCAACACATTCATCGACCGGTACTTCTTATCGTTTGCGCTTACATTATACTTCTGCGCTCTTTATATTGGTCGACAATGTTATTTTGGTATAAATATGATGTGATTGAGGTCAAAATTGCATTGAACGTATGCAACAAGCTAGTGGACAAAGGCCATTTGAAAACCATTTGCGGTTATTTCCCCCGAGAAAAGTATGTGCCTTCCGGTAGGTAGCAGCAAAAAGCCGTATCCTGCGCACATAGATTTGGCTAAATCTCCGAGGCGATAAAAAGGTAACAGTTCATAGGGTTAAGTCTGCTCTACCTTCCATTACGCTATAATGTAACTAAACTGTACTACCTCGAAGCGAGAAATAAATCCACTTGCTCTGATAACAGATCTGGTGCTATACCATATTACCTACCCCAATTCCCGCACAAATAGCAATATAAAGTAGAGTTACATATATGGCCGCCTCAACAGTCATCTTAATAGGAGAATCAAAATAAACCAGCAGTGTAGGTGGCAATAACATTGCTATTCCGTTGGCATTTTAGCTTATTTTCGACTAATACATTATCAAACCATGTGATATAAGGCGGACCATTCGCAGCGTAAATTGTTTATGGCTTGTTTCCTACAAAATCACACCGGATGATGAGTTTAATTATGGGTCATAGCAGGGGAAATGCTTACTACTGTAAAGATGGTACCATAACGGAGAAATATGTGAACATTGTTCCATGCACTTTAAACGTTGTTCTCAAGTGTGCTCGTGGTTAATATTACGCGTAACTTAGTGTACATAGGTATAAATGCATATAAAGTGACAGTTTGTGTTTTGTCTGTCATAGGATCCGCTGCACTGGATGCAGACTAATTGCGCAATTACATCGCCCGCGTAAAGGTCTGAAAAATGTAACGCTGATTTGGAAGGATAAGGTTGCCCTCAAATGAACACCAAGGATATCCTAATATTGACACCAACCATTTCCCCACAGTGTGACATCGCAAACAAACCTATATAATTGATTCATTATGGTAAACAACTTACTAAATACGCCGGTAACAGACGAAGACATCGCATTACGTGCTGTGGGTTTGTATCTCTAACTTTACAGAGTGGCTTCAAATTAAGTTAGTTTGTTCGTTGCAAAATGTTCACACATTGTTTTGTCGATGGGGTGATATTAAGCCACTTTCGTTGCCTGTCTGAGCGAAAATGTTATCAGCCTATTGTGTAGAATATCAGCTGTGAGCTGTGAGCTAGACATACAAACGCAATAGAGAGGAAATGTTTTAGCAAAGATATTTGATAGGTGAACTGCTTTGTGAATGTGAAAAATATCATAAACGTTTTCTTTAACGCTGCATAATCGTTCCTCAATAACATACATATGTGACCTCCATTCAAACTATCAATCAAGGAACAAATAATTATCTGTTTGATTCGATGAGCGTCAAAATGAGTATAGTATATAGCAAGAAGTAGACTGACCGCACTAGTAGCTATGTGAATAAGGTCATGGCGACGTCTCACTAAATATTCCGCATTTCTCATCAGCAGTCGGTTATCGATGTTAGGCTGTCGAGCAAGGAGAGGAAAACAATTTAATTATTAGAATCGTTACTTTGATGCTCATTCCATGACTTGACCAAGTTATCTAAATTTTGCCACAACCATTAGGCTTATGTTTCTTGTTGGACGTGTTAAACTCCCCTAGTTCAAGTATACACATTTCTGAATCTGAGAATTAGGTGATGATGGCGTTTTTCGCTTTGCTGGTAATGCTACATGAGGTGACGGTGTAACCTATGTTGTTACTGCTACTAGTTTTGTAATATTCTATAGCTAAAGCTGCTTGATTAAAACGCACGTGTTGTTTTAATACTTTAGTGCAAGCACCAATGACCACATTTTTTTAAAGATTGCACATATTTGAAGCTTTTGATAATTTGAGTAATAACGATGACCATTCTAATTGCCAACCACTGACTGAATTACACGTAAAAGTTATTTTACACGACACATTCTATTTCACACAAAACAGTAGCATTTCATGTGAGCATGAACCACTCTTAGATATTGGTCAGTCAGATACGCGGAGTCGTAATCGATTATTGTCATCGCATTCACTGTTTGCTTTTATTGAGTCGGTGTCAATTCTGACGTAATGTAAGATCTTGTAATGATTGCGTTGCACCAACAATATTACAATTGCTGTCAATAAACTGAGAAATGCACCAGATATTTGCGAAGAAATATTTTTGTGATGCGTCATGCTATGAACGTACGCATTCAATCATCGAATTTAGCAACTGGATTAATATAGTTTTGGCAGCAATAATCTCGCTTGCTGACGCTAGTGATAGATTTCCATTTATTGGGTGAATTGATGGTTCATGTTGCAGAAATACCCCACCGCACGTGATCGCAATTCGGTCGTAACACAAATCCTGGTACGTTGTCACTAGGATTCGATTGGCTATTCATGATGATATATATATATATATATATATATATGCTCTGCTTGACAAATGCTACAAAAGAAATATCGACCATATTAAGACTGTCAGTGCCTCAATGCATAATTAAGCTGATAGGTGAACATATATTACCTCGACTATTCGTGCAAGAGGATGCCCAACGAATGCAGATAATGCAAACGACGATTACGCTGCCAATGCCTGTTAACACAAAACCAATTGTATATATATATATATATATATATATATATATATATATATATATATATATATATATATATATATATATATATATATATATATATATATATATATATATATATATATATATATATATATATATATATATATATATATATATATATATATATATATATATGTGTGTGTATACATATAAACTAATCGGAATATGCCGCTAACGGGCTCATGCCCCAGCTTAAATACCATTAAAGTGGGTCACGTGACCACACCATTGCAAACGTATTGCTGATTTCAAACGTATTGAATATCATCACACTATACGTCAAAAGGCAAAATTAATTTATTTTATTAACTAAAAATCAAACGTGTCGAAATTCGCGACGCTAATTCTTCGGCTAACCGGTGCTGTCAAATGCATGTCAAGGCGCCTCAACAACAGTGTCATCCAAATACACTATTAATATGCATACATATATCGGTGGTAGTCAATATCAATGTTAAATATCGAGGTAATGATATTCCTGCATAAGTCAATAGGAGCGAATCCTCTTTGCTAAAGGCTGTTTGGTTTCTGTTCTGCGCTGTTACTCAGCAGGATTCAATCGCTAGCTGTACGTAATCATCGCACAAACCTCTAGATTGGTTCGCACTCGGTCAGGTATTTCGCTCCTTGAAGAAACCATTAGGGTGAGTCATTATTGATTTCACAACAACATAAATCATAGACCTCATTTCCGGTGCTTGTAACCTGTCTGGAAATGCTGGGCGCGGTTTTATGGCCGAAAACGGATAACCAGAGTGTATCTCGGACATTGATAACTAATATATGCTTTCAGCTCTGTCATATTATCATGCACCACCTTATCTGACGGTTGGCTGAATACTGATCGATGAGCGTGCATAGACATATGGTTGTGTCGCACAGTTTTCTGCCGCATGCTACGTAGATAGTAATACGCTGCATAGCATAATAGCAGCTTGACACACGTTTATTTGAGCCACGATTAGCCTTAGTTGATGGGAGACTGTACATTGTCCTGCTCTCGATTCTGAAAAAAGCTACCAATATATGTCGGCATAACCAGTTGGATTATCCTTAATGATTATTGTGTGCATTTTGAAATATCATGCACCTTAAATTACTCATTATCATCACACCCGATCGTGGAATAGTGTCGAATACCCTACGCATTACGCGATCAATTTAAACTGTTCAAGTACCGTGAGCTGATTTGGTGGTGGCCAATAATTACCATGCATGAAATTGATTATCTCTTAAAGATGATAAAGTGTTTCTGTCAGTGTCAACCCAAGATCGGATCCACACGATCGCGTTATTTGCTGGAGGGGTGTTTATGATGTGTATGTCTTGATATTCTTGGGAAAACAAATGATACACGTATCTACCTACATGGCGTAGCAGCTACAAAATACAGCGGCAACAATTGGAATTATCGCACAAGCTTATTTTTCCATCTGTTCGAAATATCGGGTATACGGCAAAAATTGACATGGGCTAGAATGAATATCCAATGGGATCACTTAACACTCGCAAATTCGTGAGTTATTCCTGCATATTTCCATTCTCGGCTTCAACTGCAAGCTGGTAAAAAATGTCTGCTGATTAAGATAGGCAGTGAGAATTTGTTTGGACTTACTTTGTCATCGTCGACTGGGCGGCTGCGATAATGGCAATACAATCGTATCAGTACATGATTCTTACCGGGACAAAACGTGTCATTTAATTACTTAAAAAATCCCTATGCAATTACTTCGTTGCATTTGATCTTCGATTTAGTTGCATCGTTTTGAATATATATGATTCACACAGATACCAGTGGGTGCAAATTGAAACCTGTAATGATTGCCAATATTTGAGTACAGAAAATGCATCATATGTCTTCTGAAAGAGTTATAACTAATTACAACTGAAGGGTAGCCTTTCTAAATCTTGAACCAGTGTGACGGGCGGCATACGTTCGAGATACGAACGTAATGGGACACTTACGGGAGACTGTCTGGTAGGTTCTGATGAGTTTGGGTTAGGAAAAATCGGTGGAACATCGGAAACTTTTGTCCCCGTGCTGAAAGCTCCCGGCGACCAATGCGGCGTATACAGCCAATAAATTGGCCGATAGTGGTCGATAATCTCCCGGCGTCCTTACAGTTCACCAGCTTACCGGCCGAAATTTGCCCAAAAAGTCATCGCCCACACGCTTTTTCGGAAATCGGCACAAACGTGACCGAAGCATAAGGATACCAGAACATTATTCGGAATAGTCGCATTATATATATCACGATATTGAAATGTGCTGCAATGAAATCACGTCATCACTTTAGTTATTCAATTATCCTGAAAAGTCGCTAATAGCAACATATCGATAAGCTTCCTTACTACAGGCTTGGTCCATAACAATATAATCTTATTCATCCCCAAATCGAAATGCTACACAATGCAGGACTGCTCGAGACCGGGATTACATCAGGATAAGCTTTTGACTCACTCTATCAATACTGACTTGGTCACTTGAAAACCAATAGGATAAGGGCGGCTCCCAGATCACGGCACTTGACATTGGAAAATAAAGCACATACGGTATAACCGAGATTATGCGCTCTAGTCAGATGGCAGAAAAGTAATGAATTGCCAAACCGTGCATTTGTTTTCTCTGATGGATGACACTAGTGTATTATTGAGCAAATATCAGTGGAACCAAAATTATTGATCTTATAAATAATTGTCCTAATTCAGCTTGTGCAGTCTGCGTGAAATGGTTGTCTTTCTGCTTCAAAGAGAGGTCGACGCACCATAGCTCTTCCCCTTTCTTTTTAAATGCGTTGATGAATTCCGGTATGCCCATCAATTGATTATCTACGCTTCCTGCCTATGGAAGAATAATGCAACACAGTATCTGTTGCACGATAATGAGTCATAACGTTTATCATTATGTCCAACTATAGCTCGTTTGTTATGCACATGACACTAATTTATTTTTTGAGGGCGGGGGGGGAGGGGTGTTGATGCGTCGTATTTCAAAACATAAGTCGTTGGCCCTATCTATTACAAACACTAGATTCTGCGGCAATGAATCATGCAGACCCTTCATGCATCGCTTATACTGAAACAATTGATTATAGACGTAACGCTGGCGGGAGCAATGAAAGGAGGCAATATCTACCGTCTGTACTGTTACTCTATCGCGTTGATGAGCTAAATTCGTACTAAGTTCAGTGGAACAAATAATAGAAAGTCACATGACCGTTTGAGACTCTTAAGAGGAACGATGACATTCACGAAATAGAGCTTCTTTACCTGAATTAAAATGAATATTACTGACGTATAGAAAGGAGTTTTAAAAGATATTATCAAATAGGTCAACATTTAGTAAAAATCATTAGCCACTGCGTGCCGCATGAAATATCCTAAGGCGAACATATTACATATGGTTGTTAAGCATGTATCCGTTGCATTTAGAGTAGGCAACATTAATTGAGAATGGAAGGTCGCGATTATTGCACGCTATATAGCGGTACTCGTTTTTTTGTCGTCATCGTCATTAAGATAATGATGCGAATTATAGCGTTATGTTGCTTTTTGCATCCAGTTGATATTGTGTGCAAATACTACGTTTAATGGAAGTACAACAGTTCGGTTTGCGTAATTAATGGACATTTGGGAGACACAACCGTACAAGAGTAGATATTTATGATGCATTGATCCGATATTATCTATTTGATTAATAATTATTTTATGCAGCTTTCGTTTCGAGTATTTCCTACGGACTCAGTAGCCGTTCATCTTCAAGCTTAAAAATTATGCGGACCTATAAACGAATCATTCTCTCGACCTCCACAAATGCTAATTGTACGGCGGATGCATTTATCGTTATACATAACACCCACCTGGATATAAATTCCATGTTACTCTGCAAATGAGCCCCAATAAGGAAGGTTTAATAGGTAATCCACTTTAATGCTTGCCGACGACTATGGGTTAAGTAAAAAGCATTACCCAGTACAACTGGTGAGAAAGTATCGGTTTTCATTAAGTGAAGCCTACTCTTAATGCACGGCTGGCTTAATTTGCTTTCATTAGCAGCCCGATTCCCTTGAGAAGAGTTACTACCACAGTTCAGCAGCTAAATCAGGATTAACATTGGGCGACTTTGCTTTGATTGCTAGCGCATTTGAAAGTCTTTCTGCACGTGGTAACTGTGAGTGTAAATGGCTAAATGACGCAAAACACCCGGAGGAAGGCATTTTGTGCCAGCTTCAACGATTCGTGGTTAATGAAGACGCATGATGGCTCCAATCGTAATTCCGCTCGTGCCTTTTATCTTATAATGGTCAATGCACAAACTCAGTCTTGATGCTTAATCAAACAGTCTGCCGCTAATTGAACTTTGCCATAACGTGAATTGATTTAGAAAGATTGGAACATGTCACATATTGCCTTATATATTGCATCTCAGCAATCACGAACAGGACTAAAACATAACAATATAATATTCTTAGAGATAAAGAAATGAAGAAACATTATAGTCAATTCCAATTTCGTACAATTTGTGCATGTGAATGACATTCAGTAAATATATGAAACCAATCACCGACAGTGAATTATGCGCCTCCAATGTATTTAAAATTTTTGCACATAAAAAAATATTTATTGCTCGCCTATCATCCACTGTATTGCGCGGCAGCCAAAGTGCTTGAAACGTTTTGAACTCATGGGTCGACATAGCGGTTCAGAGGTCCACTGTGTAATAAATAAGCCATGATTGACCAAATTCTTATTATTATACTTTATATATGGCCCTTTGCAGGCTATTACACATAATCATATAATCTTGATCTATCGAGCTTCGCTTAACTACTATTTCTTTATGATGCCGTCACATAGTTGCCTCTGCACACTTAGCATTAAGGCGAATACCATGTCTAGGTGTTAACTCCATGCGCGTAGGTACTGAGTAATGTATTAGCTATGGTGTCGAGGTGTATCAATTTTTTTACCATGCACACCGTTCGATGGCATGGACGTAAATCGGTTATTATGCTTCTCAACAATCGCGGATTTCGACTTCGTCTTATGTATCTTATTACGTTATTGTTTAGACGACATAATTACGACTTTGCTTTTTGGCAGCGGTCTACACTTCCTACATTTCACGCTCGTATGATTACAATTACAACAAAAAACTTGGTTAGAAAATGTCAGAAGCTCCACGACAAAAACATCGTAGTACTGTTCACTACAATAGAACGCTTCAATAAAATGCTGGACCAGGAAATTGCTGACAATAAACACCCTCCTTAATAAATATCTTTTTCGTTTCCATTGAATCGCTGTCAGATATGATTATAACACATACGCGGCATAATATGCATTTTAAACATATCATCCAAATCTCATTTGAACAAAGAACGAAATCAATTTAACGACTTTGGCAGAATTTAAATAACAAAGGTACGATCATTTTAAACATGAATGAGTGATATTGCGATGAGATACTTCTACCAGTTCTTGTATTTCGATTCAGGCGTCAATTATAGCAGCCAGAGTAAATATACTACGACGTGACTAATGATAGATGTATATCAATAATATTCATTGCACTTAAAAGCGTTATAGATATATATATATATATAGAGAGATATATATAGATATATATATATATATATATATATATATATATAGAGAAAGATAATATATATATATATATACATGTATACACATATAGATATATAAATACATATATATTCATATGTAAATACATATAGATATTTATTATATATATGTATATATATATAAATACATATATATATATGTACATATAAATTTATATATATATATTATATATTTATGCATATGTATTTATATATACTTATAAAAATAGCTAATACTTGAAGCAACATCCCTGCAACGCCAAAATGTTTGCACTAGTGCATATTAAACAAACGCTTATATCTCTGTTTTATTTGGTAAGAAATGTATCGATTGATATTATTTTCTCCTGAACTACATGCATAACTTATCCTATAACTGATACACGTTCAATAACGTTGCAGTTGGCTGGTATACACTGCCGACGTGCCGATACATATCCAACTTATCTGGCTCCCACCACGGAGTCTTTTACTACTCAGTGATCATATATGCACTGCTCTGTCACAATAAGTACATGATGTCACTTATCCCCATTTACAACTGACAATTAAATGGAACCCTTTTATTGTTCAGTGCTTCATGGAGTTTAGCGGTTATGGGATTGGAACGAATAAACTTGCTTAGCAACTGCGCTCTGACGCTTCTTTGATACCGCGATTTGCTCCTTGTATGATTTGCTGTTGAATTGATTTGCATTTCGAGCGTACGACACGAAGCAACTGCACGTGGCGATTTCCGCGTATTCTGCATGGTATACTCTAGCGTTCAAGCTGTTGATTTCATGAGTTGAATTTGACGCGCTATTCCGGTAATGTAATGTGAATGTCTGTCATAGCGATATAAATAAATCGAATGTAAAGTACGCAAACTGCAAATATATACATACCACATTATTGACGCTTGAGGTTGCAAGTCAACAATGTTCTGCGTTAATATGATGTGTGAGGACAATAAAGTGACTCTAGGCAAAAGTAGTCCGGTCATTTTATATAATGTGTGTATGCTTAAACCCAAATGTTGGCTAATAAAAAAATGGAAAAATATACTAAATTCAATGTGTCGATGTCATTTTTCGACATTATAAAACACAATTGCACAGTTAATAATGAGGCAAACGGTTCAAAAACAAACTACTATGTATGTAGAGATATACCAGCGCTCAATTAATTTATAAAATGGAGATGTCTATTGCATCATTTTAAATGAGCTGGTGGACATTAACAGCCATCCCTCCCAGAATGACTTGTTTCAAACAGGTGGCTTTCTGGCATGCAACTAGCCCCATGTATTAGAATGGGCTGTTTGCCTGGCAAATTCATTTGTTTATATTATTATTTTCCACCGTTGTATCTGAATTTGTATATAATCTGAGTCTTTGAGGCAGCTATATCATAGAAGGCGGTTGTTTTGTACTGCTGAGGATCGTTTCACATTATTGGGTGCGTGGTAGTGTTTTATAAAGCATGGCCATTTGCACAATAATTCTGACGAATGATGTAAAATAGATACACCCTGGACATAGTACGTAGAACGCGCCCAATGTAATCATACACATAACTATCGGCATGACAACACGAAACGATGAAACAATTATTACATTCATAGTGCATAGAATCTTTGCACATGCTACATGGTGTTATGTCGAATTATTTAGCGTTCCATGTGTTGATTGAGATAAGAATCACATTCATCCCATACTACTAGAGACATCCCAATGTACTACCGGATGTTTTACTGAAAACTTGCACATGTTTTGCAGTACCTGTCCGACGGGAAACACTGAAAATGATAGCGTTGCATATTATAATCCACTTTTCGTTGATGCAGCTTTGCCATCGCTGTCTGAGTTGGCTGCCGTGTACAAGTAAACAATGATGGATTCGTTACTTAAAAGATAGCTTATTTATGGCAGCTAATCCCTCAGCGCTACGCAATCCCTTCTATTGCATTGATGTGTTGCGATGAAGGACAGGATCAAAGAAACGTGGCGATGCCTCGATCATCTCTCACAGTCGAATAAGTGGATAGATATGGTGTCCAAGAGCAATTCGAGATATTTTATGCTCGTCGTTCTCTCTAGCTCATTGTAAATCTCAATGCCCGACCTGCCATGAACATCGGGATTTATATTTAGGAAAAAGCCTAATATTCCGTCATTCACTTGGTATCGTACCTGTCTGGATATATATCTAAATTGCCCCTATAAAATAGGGGTGGCATAATAATATGTGCATTACGGAATGTCTGTAGACTGCTAATGTCTATCTTAAACAGCGTGGTAAAGTATTATTGGCGTAATGTTTAACTCTACTTACACATCGAGCAGCAGTCTAAACTGCTTGATCTGACTGTGTCATCTGGCTGTGCGCGTCTTCTACTGGCTGTGTTTGCAGTGAGTAGGTTTTATTCGAATATGAATATTGGTAGCTTGCACCAATAACTGAGGTAAGTCACATTGTAAGTATGTTTACCGTGTGGCTATAACTTAGAAATATAACCTTCATACTATTTACGAATTCAGAATTCATGGTTACACATGACTAACTTACTAACAATAGGTATATTGAGTAATGAAAGGGAGTATGACATCTTTTTCAACCTGAATAGTGGTTGAAAAAGTGGATAATCTACAGATACATGCAAATGAAAATAATGATAAAAATAACAGTATTTCATAGTCCAATATATGATGACAATCGTACCTCGCCATTCAACAGATGAAATCGAGTTTAATGTATTGCAATCATGGGAGCTATAAACTAACAAGTTTCTTTTGAAAAGAATTCATCCTGGTTTAAAAGTTTGATGGTAATAAGTACGGATACCATCGAGCCAATTAACTTTAAATAAGGGTTTATCACATGTGCCTATAATTTGGGTAACAAATCCGATCACAGGTATTGTAGTTGAATTGCCCGTAGTTGCTTTGATCAATACTTAATGCAATTGCATGTTGATAGGCATAAGAAAATGTCTGAACGCTCAATCGTCTACAAGATACGCTGCGTTAGATTCATGTGGGTATAGGTGAGATAAACAAATACCTCGTTCAAATTCCCGGCGTATACGAAAGCCACGTGCACTCTTTGAGACTGTCATTTTGTCGTCGGGTTGATAGTTGCCTATATTTTCGGACGGGTACTTCGCGGATTACCTATGCCTCTATGCCTATCCGAAGAGTTTTTTTGTTAATAACCCGAGCCGCAATCACTGATCTCATCATAGCCTCGCTGCGCACGTTGGCTTTTTTACTGCACACGGACAAAGTTATTGCTGGTGATGCTCCAGCTAGAAAAGGGTTAAAGGTTTCTTCCTGACAGATGAGGGTATCTGATTTGGCTTAGGAATCTTGTTTCAACATGACTCGACAAATTAGATTCTCGAAAATATAAAACTAGTTTCGTAGGGTTGAAAGCGCATCTTCGATATTAAGCTGTATTTTACATGATGTTTTTCCGCTGAACATATATATAGCTAATTATATATGTTTCATTTTAAGTGGCGGAGAAAAGCATTATTGCTTGAATATATTATTATAATGTACCTTCATTCTTCTTTTTAATGAAATGTAATGCCTCTTTCGGTGTAAATGTACGTTCCGTTAGATCAAAACGTATGAGTCGAATGAGCCAATCAAACATAACTGGGTGTACGCATTGATCCAACATAGCACGAATTTACAGGTTACATTAAGTAAAAAACCATTGGGTACACAGATATTTATCCGAATTACGGATAAATCAAACGTGCTCTTCAATGAATATTGCGTTAATAGAAATATACAATGGCAGGGCGTCCTTTGACAGCACGTATGCTTGCCTTTGCCCCACATTACAACGATGTATTTTGGCAAACTTTTTGTAAATGGTATCTGTGTACTGATCTATTTGTGTATTGTGTATACCGCCTCATATGCAAATGCTATAAAAACTGGTTTTCTTTACCATTTTACGTGTATTTACGTTACCTTCTCAAACATGATATCTGGGCTCGCAAAGTGTTAAAAGCGTGCATATTCTCTCAGTCATATGTTAGCTTTGCAATAACCAATGCCATCGTATTCAATGGTTCTTGCATTACAGGTGACCTGCATACTAACCGTGTTATTTGTGCTATTCATTACAAATTGAAAATATTATAGCCAACATGATGGGTGATGCAATGGGCGTGCACAGGTGTAGAATAAATGTTTTGGAACATAACACCTATTGCATTCCGAAATCTAAGCGCTTACGAAGGGTACAAGGAGCATTGCTAACGACCGATTTGTATTGTTGAGAATGGTGAAAAAATATCAATAAATCTACACCTGATAGCTTTATTGTGTCTGTCATGCGAGTCTTACGTAAGCCCTCAATTACCACCGCAGAATATTGTTTGCGTTATGATAACAAAAATCGCAATAGGACGGTGTTATAGAGAAACCGACACGCTAAGGTGATGTCTACATTACTGTATAAGGCGGCTATTTACTCGCCGCACATGACCGGGAGAATTGGTTAAAAGACAGAGTAAAACTTCATCAATGTCCCGTAA
Organism: Urechis unicinctus; assembly: GCA_034190875.2. Lineage (NCBI taxonomy): Eukaryota > Metazoa > Annelida > Polychaeta > Xenopneusta > Urechidae > Urechis > Urechis unicinctus. The sequence continues at coordinate 8,166,572 of CM067352.1, read as the reverse complement.
TTGATGCCTGCCAGCGATCCGGCGATACGTTCGAATCGACACTGATGTATCAGCTTTCTGCGAGCATGCTGACCATTTTCCATGCTAGATCCATGGCGTCATCTGGAATCATTATTAACCGATGTATATGAATGTCATCGCTCAGTACTGTTTTGCTTGATGCCTTACTGAGGATTATTAAATGATTCCTATCAGCCCTCAAGCGCTCACACTCCATACATTCGCCTATGAACTGTTAGCATAGTTTCTGAATAGAGGTCATTCAGCAAAAACGTGAATATAGTGCCAAGTTGGGCAAAGTGCCCTATAAGGACGGCGAAAGACCGACAGATCGCTAGTGAGGAATAAAAGATACTATTTTGATAAATGTGCGGGTCCTGTGTGGGCGTACTTCGTTTTAGGCAGTAAATTGAACACGGAAATAGCAGGAAACAGACTTGTCAGGTTAGCATATAAACTGCAACGCTTACGATGATGCAAAATTCTTTTGGCAGGACGGTTACAGGTTGTCTTTTATGCAGATATATTTTGGATCAGCATCTCAACAAACCCTGTTATTAAACACGGCTACTACTGTTGATAATAAGTGTGATTTAGTTACATAATATACTGCATGTTATGTGTTAGTTATCGCATGGTCACGTGGGTGATATGGGGAAAGAACACGAGGACGCGGAGCGTCCGGATGTCTTCCCCATATCATCCGCGTGACCATGCGTGAACATACTTATCGCGATGGCACCTACACGCGATAATCAAGCACGACGCTGTCTCCTAATACGATAATTAGCGTGAACCTATGTTATGTAAGGTATCTATTTTGGACCTGTAAATATGAGAGGTAGTCCGTTAATCCCCCATTCGGCCTCAGATGCCTGTGATTTAGTGATGATTAGATAAATACTTTTGTTTCTATACTTGTTTGTTTATTTGATTAGAATATGCTTCGATAGTTTGTTGTGTGAGACTTTGCAGAACCTTCCCAACTCCAGCAATCAGAGCTCCGCCGACTTCGCCGTTGTTTGATGTTAGCAACGCTGTAGCGCAATATACACGGCTCGACAGGTGTTACAATTTCGCGCCTCAGAATGATTCCGGGGAGATGGGATAATACCGTGACTTCCAGATGAGCGTTACGGGTTGCAGTTATCGCGACACGGTTGCAGTTATCGCATGGCAAACTGTGCGTTTGACGTGATATGGGAAAAAGACCGAGATTTTTCTCGAGCTCTGATTGGCTGAAAGTAGGGTGGAATGCGATAAATGTATATATATATATATATATATATATATATATATATATATATATATATATATATATATATATATATATATATATATATATATATATATATATATATATATAAATATATCAATTAAATGCAACAATTGGTTGATTGCTGCTTATATAAAGGTCTGTTTATCACAACACAAACAGCATGTATGATATATATTGATTTTGTTAGGAGCAGTTTGGATATATATCCAGAAGGTAAGACGACTCGACTCCGCATTTTAAGCTAGAAAAACTCTGATTAAATGTCAAGTGGTTATGTAAATGCTTTGGTTAAAACACAGTATTAAACTTGAGTCAACTTGTGTATCATTAGTTAATTAAACCGTTGCAATGTTCTGTAAAATGTGCAATAAAATATTCTATAAAATAAAAAAAATTTTATGTATTGTATTTGCTGGCAAGGTGGTTTATTTGTTATGTGATAGGAGTGTGGATATAAGTTTGAACCCTGGTGATGGGGCATTGTGATCCACCATGAGTTAAAGGCAACGATAACACTTCTTAGATTGCATTAAGACACTGAACCTTTCCTCTTATTCGCCCATGAATGATGATCAATGTATTGTCAGGTTTCTGTGATTCCGCGGTGGCGATAGATTCATCGTCTTCCAAAAGGTGATTTTGTCTTGATTGCCCACTGACTAATGGTATCGTTGCCGCTTGCATTACGGCAGATGCTTGTGAATATTTTGTGATAATTATAATTACTTACTGCAAAGTCCAGTTTATAAAATGTGGCGTATGTTGTGGGACATTAGCCATCTATTCATCCATGTTTCGTATCCATATTTGCGTTTGGGTGCGTGCCCGCTGGTGCGTTAAGTGAAGTTGCCATCGATATGTACGTCATCGACATTATAAAAAACAATTGCACGGATAATAATGAGGCAAACGGTTCAAAAACAAACTACTATGTATGTAGAGATATACCAGCGCTCAATTAATTTATAAAATGGAGATGTCTATTGCATCATTTTAAATGAGCTGGTGGACATTAACAGCCATCCCTCCCAGAATGACTTGTTTCAAACAGGTGGCTTTCTGGCATGCGACTAGCCCCATGTATTAGAATGGGCTGTTTGCCTGGCAAATTCATTTGTTTATATTATTATTTTCCACCGTTGTATCTGAATTTGTATATAATCTGAGTCTTTGAGGCAGCTATATCATAGAAGGCGGTGTACTGCTGAGGATCGTTTCACATTATTGGGTGCGTGGTAGTGTTTTATAAAGCATGGCCATTTGCACAATAATTCTGACGAATGATGTAAAATAGATACACCCTGGACATAGTACGTAGAACGCGCCCAATGTAATCATACACATAACTATCGGCATGACATAACACGAAACGATGAAACAATTATTACATTCATAGTGCATAGAATCTTTGCACATGCTACATGGTGTTATGTCGAATTATTTAGCGTTCCATGTGTTGATTGAGATAAGAATCACATTCATCCCATACTACTAGAGACATCCCAATGTACTACCGGATATTTTACTGAAAACTTGCACATGTTTTGCAATACCTGTCCGACGGGAAACACTGAAAATGATAGCGTTGCATATTATAATCCACTTCTCGTTGATGCAGCTTTGCCATCGCTGTCTGAGTTGGCTGCCGCGTACAAGTAAACAATGATGGATTCGTTACTTAAAAGATAGCTTATTTATGGCAGCTAATCCCTCAGCGCTACGCCATCCCTTCTATTGCATTAATGTGTTGCGATGAAGGACAGGATCAAAGAAACGTGGCGATGCCTCGATCATCTCTCACAGTCGAATAAGTGGATAGATATGGTGTCCAAGAGCAATTCGAGAAATTTTATCCTCGTCGTTCTCTCTAGCTCATTGTAAATCTCAATGCCCGACCTGCCATGAACATCGGGATTTATATTTATATCCTCATCACACCAACAGAATCGCTTTAAAGCTAAAAAAGTCTCATATTCTGTCATTCACTTGGTATCGTACCTGTCTGGATATATATCTAAATTGCCCCTATAAAGTAGGGGTGGCATAATAATATGTGCATTACGGAATGTCTGTAGACTGCTAATGTCTATCTTAAACAGCGTGGTAAAGTATTATTGGCGTAATGTTTAACTCTACTTACACATCGAGCAGCAGTCTAAACTGCTTGATCTGACTGTGTCATCTGGCTGTGCGCGTCTTCTACTGGCTGTGTTTGCAGTGAGTAGGTTTTATTCGAATATGAATATTGGTAGCTTGCACCAATAACTGAGGTAAGTCACATTGTAAGTATGTTTACCGTGTGGCTATAACTTAGAAATATAACCTTCATACTATTTACGAATTCAGAATTCATGGTTACACATGACTAACTTACTAACAATAGGTATATTGAGTAATGAAAGGGAGTAGGACATCTTTTTCAACCTGAATAGTGGTTGAAAAAGTGGGTAATCTACTTTTTCCAGATACATGCAAATGAAAATAATGAGAAAAATAACAGTATTTCATAGTCCAATATATGATGACAATCGTACCTCGCCATTCAACAGATGAAATCGAGTTTAATGTATTGCAATCATGGGAGCTATAAACTAACAAGTTTCTTTTGAAAAGAATTCATCCTGGTTTGAAGTTTGATTGTAATGCTTTAATGCCAAATGCCAATCATCAAATTTAATGCACAGAAAACGTTGAATTGCAGTCATAATGTTCAAAACATGGGACTGTCAAACAACAGTAAATGTGGAATCGTAGTCGCCTCGGCATACAAGATGTATTAATTACATCCCCATAAACAGTTCCATGTGCTGTTAAAGATTATGTTGCATTGCCAGGCGACGGCGGGCGCGCTGAAGGAGCTCACGGCGTGTGCCAATTAGAGTGAGCCCTCATAGGGTATTCATAAGACTTTTGTTACATTGGTGACCAGCGTAGTACTATAGCATTCACTCAAGAATATATATTACGCGTTATTATATCTGACAATACTACAGGATATGACACCAGGTTTAGTTATATGGTTCCCAAACAGGGACCTCTATCAGCGTGTTTTGGCTAATAGTAAATCCGTACATATGTCTGGCTATGCTTAATTACATCCATGAATTGCTCCCTTCTTTAGGATTGCGTGACATCGGCAATTTATTGTCACCATTAGAATAAGTTTTATCAAACGATTAACTCGGAAAATGCAGGCTTTCCAGCTTAATAGTCCTCACCTTGACGTTTTAATTTCAGTTAGTCATTGAAGCAACGCTTGTTCTCAATTTATCGTTTAAACATCACTTTGTTTTAATCCTACAATGTTGCTTACAATATAGCATGTATGTTTCACCATAAAGGACAAATAAACACCAGTAAATGTAGCAGCGCAAAGCTCGTTAGTTATTTTGTAAATCTTATTATCAGCAATTATAGAGCTTAACTTAACTCCGTAGTTTCTATCATGCTCCTTCGGTTTCATCATCTACAAATAAGTACGGATACCATCGAGCCAATTAACTTTAAATAAGGGTTTATCACATGTGCCTATAATTTGGGTAACAAATCCGACCACAGGTATTGTAGTTGAATTGCCCGTAGTTGCTTTGATCAATACTTAATGCAATTGCATGTTGATAGGCATAAGAAAATGTCTGAACGTTCAATCGTCTACAAGATACGCTGCGTTAGATTCATGTGGGTATAGGTGAGATAAACAAATACCTCGTTCAAATTCCCGGCGTATACGAAAGCCACGTGCACTCTTTGAGACTGTCATTTTGTCGTCGGGTTGATAGTTGCCTATATTTTCGGACGGGTACTTCGCGGATTACCTATGCCTCTATGCCTATCCGAAGAGTTATTTTGTTAATAACCCGAGCCGCAATCACTGATCTCATCATAGCCTCGCTGCGCACGTTGGCTTTTTTACTGCACACGGACAAAGTTATTGCTGGTGATGCTCCAGCTAGAAAAGGGTTATAGGTTTCTTCCTGACAGATGAGGGTATCTGATTTGGCTTAGGAATCTTGTTTCAACATGACTCGACAAATTAGATTCTCGAAAATATAAAACTAGTTTCGTAGGGTTGAAAGCGCATCTTCGATATTAAGCTGTATTTTACATGATGTTTTTCCGCTGAACATATATATAGCTAATTATATATGTTTCATTTTAAGTGGCGGAGAAAAGCATTATTGCTTGAATATATTATTATAATGTACCTTCATTCTTCTTTTTAATGAAATGTAATGCCTCTTTCGGTGTAAATGTACTTTGCGTTAGATCAAAACGTATGAGTCGAATGACCCAATCAAACATAACTGGGTGTACGCATTGATCCAACATAGCACGAATTTACAGGTTACATTAAGTAAAAAACCATTGGGTACACAGATATTTATCCGAATTACGGATAAATCAAACGTGCTCTTCAATGAATATTGCGTTAATAGAAATATACAATGGCAGGGCGTCCTTTGACAGCACGTATGCTTGCCTTTGCCCCACATTACAACGATGTATTTTGGCAAACTTTTTGTAAATGGTATCTGTGTACTGATCTATTTGTGTATTGTGTATACAGCCTCATATGCAATTGCTATAAAAACTGGTTTTCTTTACCATTTTACGTGTATTTACGTTATCTTCTCAAACATGATATCTGGGCTCGCAGAGTGTTAAAAGCGTGCATATTCTCTCAGTCATATGTTAGCTTTGCAATAACCAATGCCATCGTATTCAATGGTTCTTGCATTGCAGGTGACCTGCATACTAACCGTGTTATTTTGTGCTATTCATTACAAATTGAAAATATTATAGCCAACATGATGGGTGATGCAATGGGCGTGCACAGGTGTAGAATAAATGTTTTGGAACATAACACCTATTGCATTCCGAAATCTAAGCGCTTACGAAGGGTACAAGGAGCATTGCTAACGACCGATTTGTATTAATGAGAATGGTGAAAAAATATCAATAAATCTACGCCTGATAGCGTTATTGTGTCTGTCATGCGAGTCTTAAGTAAGCCCTCAATTACCACCGCAGAATATTGTTTGCGTTATGATAACAAAAATCGCAATAGGACGGTGTTATAGAGAAACCGACACGCTAAGGTGATGTCTACATTACTGTATAAGGCGGCTATTTACTCGCCGCACATGACCGAGAGAATTGGTTAAAAGACAGAGTAAAACTTTATCAATGTCTCGTAATTGATGCCTGCCAGCGATCCGGCGATACGTTCGAATCGACACTGATGCATCAGCTTTCTGCGAGCATGCTGACCATTTTCCATGCTAGATCCATGGCGTCATCTGGAATCATTATTAACCGATGTATATGAATGTCATCGCTCAGTACTGTTTTGCTTGATGCCTTACTGAGGATTATTAAATGATTCCTATCAGCCCTCAAGCGCTCACACTCCATACATTCGCCTGTGAACTGTTAGCATAGTTTCTGGATAGAGGTCATTCAGCAAAAACGTGAATATAGTGCCAAGTTGGGCAAAGTGCCCTATAAGGACGGCGACAGACCGACAGATCGCTAGTGAGGAATAAAAGATACTATTTTGATAAATGTGCGGGTCCTGTGTGGGCGTACTTCGTTTTAGGCAGTACATTGAACACGGAAATAGCAGGAAACAGACTTGTCAGGTTAGCATGTCAACTGCAACGCTTACGATGATGCAAAATTCTTTTGGCAGGACGGTTACAGGTTGTCTTTTATGCAGATATATTTTGGATCAGCATCTCAACAACCCCTGTTATTAAACACGGTTACTACTGTTGATAATAAGTGTGATTTAGTTACATAATATACTGCATGTTATGTGTTAGTTATCGCATGGTCACGTGGGTGATATGGGGAAAGAACACGAGGACGCGGAGCGTCCGAATGTCTTCTCCATATCATCCGCGTGACCATGCGTGAACATACTTATCGCGATGGCACCTACACGCGATAATCAAGCACGACGCTGTCTCCTAATACGATAATTAGCGTGAACCTATGTTATGTAAGGTATCTACCTTGGACCTGTAAATATGAGAGGTAGTCCGTTAATCCCCCATTCGGCCTCAGATGCCTGTGATTTTAGTGATGATTAGATAAATACTTTTGTTTCTATACTTGTTTGTTTATTTGATTAGAATATGCTTCGATAGTTTGTTGTGTGAGACTTTGCAGAACCTTCCCAACTCCAGCAATCAGAGCTCCGCCGACTTCGCCGTTGTTTGATGTTAGCAACGCTGTAGCGCAATATACACGGCTCGACAGGTGTTACAATTTCGCGCCTCAGAATGATTCCGGGGAGATGGGATAATACCGTGACTTCCAGATGAGCGTTACGGGTTGCAGTTATCGCGACACGGTTGCAGTTATCGCATGGCAAACTGTGCGTTTGACGTGATATGGGAAAAAGACCGAGATTTTTCTCGAGCTCTGATTGGCTGAAAGTAGGGTGCTATGCGAGAAAATGTATATAGATATATAGATAGAGATATATATATAGATAGAGAGATATATAGATATATATATAGAGATAGATAGAGAGATAGAGAGATATAGAGAGAGATAGATAGAGATAGAGAGAGAGATAGAGAGAGAGATATCTATACAGATATATATAGAGATATCTATTAGAGAGATATATATATATATACATATATATATATAGATATACATATATATATATATATATATAAATATACATGTATATATAGATAGAGAGATATATATATATATATATATATATATATATATATATCTATATATATATATATATATATATACAAATATATCAATTAAATGCAACAATTGGTTGATTGCTGCTTATATAAAGGTCAGTTTATCACAACACAAACATCATGTATGATATATATTGATTTTGTTAGGAGCAGTTTGGATATATATCCAGAAGGTAAGACGACTCGACTCCGCATTTTAAGCTAGAAGAACTCTGATTAAATGTCAAGTGGTTATGTAAATGCTTTGGTTTAAACACAGTATTAAACTTGAGTCACCTTGTGTATCATTAGTTAATAAAACCGTTGCAATGTTCTGTAAAATGTGCAATAAAATATTCTATAAAATAAAAAAATGTTTATGTATTGTATTTGCTGGCAAGGTGGTTTATTTGTTATGTGATAGGAGTGTGGATATAAGTTTGAACCCTGGTGATGGGGCATTGTGATCCACCATGAGTTAAAGGCAACGATAACACTTCTTAGATTGCATTAAGACTCTGAACCTTTCCTCGTATTCGCCCATGAATGATGATCAATGTATTGTCAGGTTTCTGTGATTCCGCGGTGGCGATAGATTCATCGTCTTCCAAATGGTGATTTTATCTTGATTGCCCACTGACTAATGGAATCGTTGCCGCTTGCATTACGGAAGATGCTTGTGAATATTTTGTGATAATTATAATTACTTACTGCAAAGTCCAGTTTATAAAATGTGGCGTATGTTGTGGGACATTAGCCATCTATTCATCCATGTTTCGTATCCATATTTGCGTTTGGGTGCGTGCCCGCTGGTGCGTTAAGTGAAGTTGCCATCGATATGTACGTCATCAATCCGATACAGAATGAAAACAGCGCAACACCATCAGGTTAGCCGGTGTCGTGGGCTTGTTACTTTACGTGCCTTGCCCTGGTTCAGCTATGATTTGTCTAATGGTATGTGTTTAAACAACTTCTTTCTTGGTTGAACATAACCTTAAAATGCATTATTAAAAAGAGTTGTTTTAACGGATTAATACGTATACATGGAGAGTCACTTCCCCCATTTACTTCCCTCGTATGCATAAGGACGCGGAAAAGGGCACGTAGCACATATCATGGTTATTTGTTTTTCTTAACTGCACTAGGATATGGTTTGGTTTCTCTCATATAGAAAGGCGAACATTTTAGTTTAACACCTAGTATGACGATGTTTGTGGACACAAGTGCTAGGCCAACATGGTACCATATTTCAATTGATTGATTCACTATTTAAGATTGCAACAGATTCTGGCCAATTCGCACATTGCACTTCTCTGCCTCCGCCTCGACACCACCCCCACCCACCTCTCACAACGCCCAGGCCTCCGGTCATGAATGATGCCTATTTGGATTAGCTTAATTCAGTGCTGTAAAATGATGCTAGTTGTTTGCTAGGTCACGAATGGGAATGCGTGCTTTGGATGTTAATATGTGATAATCTACGTAGACCATATTAACTATGTGTACCATCACAAATTGTAATTTAATTACATAAGCTTTTCACGTTTTTATATGTATTCTCTTACTGACTGGCGATTTGCTTAATAACTCACGGACGGTTTTACGTAAACAGCAAGTTCACGAATCATGGCGCAAGTTACCTGAGCCATACGTGTCGTCTAGATAATGTGAATCCGGAGCGTAAGTTATAGCAGTGGGAAAATCTCTCCTTTTCTATTCACAAAAGCCTCACACATTGTGTATATACTGCGGGATTCCAGTACAAAAATTGTAGTTCATTATAAACATATTTGAAAATACATTTCCGCAGAGATTTATTCACGAGATTTTCTAACATGGTCTCCCATTACTGGTGTTTAAAACTAAGACAAACACGACACATTCAAGCCGCCTTGAACTAGGTAGTACTCAACTAATTGTGCAGATGTCGGTAACGTAGTTTTGGCAATATTGTTTTTGAGCATTGTAAGAAAATAGCATGGTAGGTTTGTTAGGGTGGAAGAAATCCCCATACATTGTGTTACAATTACACTGGGGTATACTCTCAAAGAGTCTACCAGGATGATCTTTATCGTTAATCAAACCCTTCCGTGCTCACTGTAGTGACAATTATGCAAACAATTAGATTGATTGCAACCGCAAGCAGCATCAGTCAAAACAACCACAGATAAGTATTTGGCAGTATTTCTCTATACAGTTGAGTAAGTCTGTTGGGAAGTCATCTAAATTGTGTTATTACAACATTTTTAACACAGATGAAAACTACACTGATGGAACTTCCATCGCGCGTTGACTTACTGTAAGCAATAAGAAAGACCCCAACAACTATGATACACATCTTCGCAATGATATGACCAATATAATGCTGCATACAAATATGTCAAAATGTTTATCCCCAGAGGCTAATAAGCGCCATCGATACGAGTGCGACATAAAGTACGAAATTTGTAAATGCAATATATGCTCTACGTGCACTTAGAATGTCAATGCATCAGCCTCTACAAATCATTTAAATCGGTGTGGCACGGATGACAATTTAGGTACATGTAAATCTTGTTTGCATTGCGTGGTTAACATAAATAACTCTTAATAAGCATTGAAAACTTTCCAAACCTTAAATATTTCATAAGTAGATTCGTATATCATTTCCATTGTGTTATTCATGTAGATATGTTCGTTACAGATTGAAGAACCATGTGTATCGTAGCATAATGCCACATGATATGGAAACCATTTGGTATTACCAAAGGGGAGGAAGGTATTTTTATCCAGAACGTCTCTCACGAACAGTCACAGAACTGTATGCTGAATGTTAAACTGCAGATCCACGCCCAATATGTAAATAAGGATCGTAATATTAATTGCACCAAGCGATGCAACATCAGTTTTATTAGCCTTGGTGTACTTGGCCTAACAAAATGGTACTGGTCGTTTCATATTTGTAATTTGAGTTGTTTCTCAACGCAGTAAGTACTGCTGTTAAATGACACCGTTTAAAAAGAATTGCATCGATGCTGGTATTTAGCTGAAAACAATGTATTACTATCAAGTGAATGCCATAAATAGCGACTTCAATTCATATCTGCATCCCCACCTACGCACTCATTGGTTTTCCAGAAACGGTGCCTGTCAAATTACAAAACCCTTAGGCCGCAAAAGTTCGATTTCATTTGATCACTTAAGTCGGCGCTATGTTTAAAATTTGATAGAACACATCACAGATTACAGCCAACATTGCCATAGCCTGACATTATTAAAATTCACTGGGTGCTATATCACTTTATCAGCAGTTTTCAGGAATACTGTCTTGGAGGCTGCCGTATAAAATGCGTATTTTTTCAATACTGCCAGATAAAAATCAACTGAAAAATTACAAGAAATCATTTTACTAATTGTCAATTGATGTATTGGCAATATATATATATATATATATATATATATTATATATATATATATATATATAGATATATATATATATATATAGAGAGATATATATATATATATATATATATATATATATATCTCCCTCTATATATATATATATATATATATATATATATATGTATGTATATATATATGTATATATATGTATATATATGTTAATATATAAATATACGTATATGTATATTTATATATGCATAAATATATATCATACATGAATACATATATGTGTATATTTATTTATAGAAATGGCAATGTAAACGTCATTAAGACCGTCAAGTTTACTTATGATTGAGCCTTTGAGAATCGTGGTCTTTTTTTTCAAATGATAAAAATTGCAGTTTTAATTTTTTTCTATGTCAACTGCTCATTTGTTAGGGATTCTGTTTCCCAATTTGCACAATGTGCCGCATATGCGTCATACTTTTATATATGTATATTTATATATATGCATAAATATATATCATACATGAATACATATATGTGTATATTTATT
>CM067352.1:8084381-8146750 GCA_034190875.2 Urechis unicinctus | reverse complement strand
GTGTGAAAAGTTTAATTTTTTTAATGAGATTTTAATTAGCATTTTTTATAATGATTAAAGTTGAATAGCGTATCGAATATCGATATGATCGATTTAATTCTTTCACCATCGTGATCAGCTAGTCGAGACGCTTCCGAAAATATCCACTTTACATTTGTGTGAAAATTTGTGTGAAAATTTTGATTTTTTTAATGAGATTTTAATTAGCATGATTAAAGTTGAATAGCGTATCGAATATCGATCTGATCGATTTAATTCTTTCACCATCGTGATCAGCTAGTCGAGACGCTTCCGAAAATATCCACTTTAAATTTGTGTGAAAATTTTGATTTTTTAATGTGATTTTAATTAATTTATTATCAATCCAAATCAAAAATGGTCATGACCATCGTGGTCAGCTCGGTCAGACGGTTCCGAATCTGTCACTTTTCATTTTCAGGTAAATGTCAGGTATTTTGACCTTTTGATGACTTAATTAGGTAGCTTACTTATTAATTGTTATATCGCCCACTATACAATATACCATGTTGTCATAATGACGTGAACGTTATGCTCGAATTATACCGTCGCTCGGATATATCGATAATTAGGAGGTTTTAATCGTTCATAAAGAAGGACCGCCATTTTGCACAAATCCATTTAGCCATTTTGTCAAAAGTACAAATCCAAATTTATAGCGATAATAAGTGAGAAAAGTGACAAAATGGCGACTTTTTGGCTGCGAACATAAATTATATATGCAAATTTGTCCTAATTCCCGTGCTGTGATTGGCTGAGCCAGCTAGCCATTTTGTGGAATCTGCGAACTCTGGCCTGTGATTGGCTGAATCCTGTCACGTGATCTGTGACGTCACACGCAACCTTCCAGACCCTTTTCCACACACCTACACTTATATAACTACTGTTACTCAGCAGGATTCAATCGCTAACTGTACGTAATCATCGCACAAACCTCTAGATTGGTTCGCACTCGGTCAGGTATTGCGCTCCTTGAAGAAACCATTAGGGTGAGTCATTATTGATTTCACAGCAACATAAATCATAGACCTCATTTCCAGTGCTTGTAACCTGTCTGGAAATGCTGGGCGCGGTTTTATGGACGAAAACGGATAACCAGAGTGTATCTCGGACATTGATAACTAATATATGCTTTCAGCTCTGTCATATTATCATGCACCACCTTAACTGACGGTTGGCTGAATACTGATCGATGAGCGTGCATAGACATATGGTTGTGTCGCACAGTTTTCTGCCGCATGCTACGCAGATAGTAATACGCTGCATGGCATAATATCAGCTTGACACACGTTTATTTGAGCCACGATTAGCCTTAGTTGATGGGAGACTGTACATTGTCCTGCGCTCGATTCTGAAAAAAAGTTACCAATATATGTCGGCATAACCAGTTGGATTATCCTTAATGATTATTGTGTGCATTTTGAAATATCATGCACCTTAAATTACTCATTATCATCACACCCGATCGTGGAATAGTGTCGAATACCCTACGCATTACGCGACCAATTTAAACTGTTCAAGTACCGTGAGCTGATTTGGTGGTGGCCAATAATTACCATGCATGAAATTGATTATCTCTTAAAGATGATAAAGTGTTTCTGTCAGTGTCAACCCAAGATCGGATCCACACGATCGCGTTATTGCTGGAGGGGTGTTTATGATGTGTATGTCTTGATATTCTTGGGAAAACAAATGATACACGTATCTACCTACATGGCGTAGCAGCTACAAAATACAGCGGCAACAATTGGAATTATCGCACAAGCTTATTTTTCCATCTGTTCGAAATATCGGGTATACGGCAAAAATTGACATGGGCTAGAATGAATATCCAATGGGATCACTTAACACTCGCAAATTCGTGAGTTATTCCTGCATATTTCCATTCTCGGCTTCAACTGCAAGCTGGTAAAAATGTCTGCTGATTAAGATAGGCAGTGAGAATTTGTTTGGACTTACTTTGTCATCGTCGACTGGGCGGCTGCGATAATGGCAATACAATCGTATCAGTACATGGTTCTTACCAGGACAAAACGTGTCATTTAATTACTTAAAAAATCCCTATGCAATTACTTCGTTGCATTTGATCTTCGATTTAGTTGCATCGTTTTGAATATATATGATTCACACAGATACCAGTGGGTGCAAATTGAAATCTGTAATGATTGCCAATATTTGAGTACAGAAAATGCATCGTCTGTCGTCTGAAAGAGTTATAACTAATTACAACTGAAGGGTAGCCTTTCTAAATCTTGAACCAGTGTGACGGGCGGCATACGTACGAGATACGAACGTAATGGGACACTTACGGGACACTGTCCGGTAGGTTCTGATGAGTTTGGGTTAGGAAAAATCGGTGGAACATCGGAAACTTTTGTTCCCGTGCTGAAAGCTCCCGGCGACCAATGCGGCGTATACAGCCTATAAATTGGCCGATAGTGGTCGATAATCTCCCGGCGTCCTTACAGTTCACCAGCTTACCGGCCGAAATTTGCCCAAAAAGTCATCGCCCACACGCTTTTTCGGAAATTGGCACAAATGTGACCGAAGCATAAGGATACCAGAACCTTATTCGGAATAGTCGCATTATATATATCACGATATTGAAATGTGCTGCACTGAAATCACGTCATCACTTTAGTTATTCAATTATCCTGAAAAGTCGCTAATAGCAACATATCGATAAGCTTCCTTACTACAGGCTTGGTCTATAACAATACAATCTTATTCATCCCCAAATCAAAATACTACACAATGCAGAACTGCAAGAGGCAGGGATTACATCAGGATAAGCTTTTGACTCACTCTATCAATACTGACTTGGTCACTTGAAAACCAATAGGATAAGGGCGGCTCCCAGATCTCGGCACTTGACATTGGAAAATAAAGCACATACGGTATAACCGAGATTATGCGCTCTAGTCAGATGGCAGAAAAGTAATGAATTGCCAAACCGTGCATTTGTTTTCTCTGATGGATGACACTAGTGTATTATTGAACAAATATCAGTGGAACCAAAATTATTGATCTTATAAATAATTGTCCTCATTCAGCTTGTGCAGTCTGCGTGAAATGGTTGTCTTTCTGCTTCAAAGAGAGGTCGACGCACCATAGCTCTTCCCCTTTCTTTTTAAATGCGTTGATGAATTCCGGTATGCCCATCAATTGATTATCTACGCTTCCTGCTTATGGAAGAATAATGCAACACAGTATCTGTTGCACGATAATGAGTCATAACGTTTATCATTATGTCCAACTATAGCTCGTTTGTTATGCACATGACACTAATTTATTTTTTGGGGGCGGGGGGGAGGGGTGTTGATGCGTCGTATTTCAAAACATAAGTCGTTGGCCCTATCTATTACAAACACTAGATTCTGCGGCAATGAATCATGCAGACCCTTCATGCATCGCTTATACTGAAACAATTGATTATAGACGTAACGCTGGCGGGAGCAATGAAAGGAGGCAATATCTAACGTCTGTACTGTTACTCTATCGCGTTGATGAGCTAAATTCGTACTAAGTTCAGTGGAACATATAATAGAAAGTCACATGACTGTTTGAGACTCTTAAGATGAACGATGACATTCACGAAATAGAGCTTCTTAACCTGAATTAAAATGAATATTACTGACGTATAGAAAGGAGTTTTAAAAAGATATTATCAAATAGGTCAACATTTAGTAAAAATCATTAGCCACTGCGTGCCGCATGAAATATCCTGAGGCGAACATATTTCATATGGTTGTTCAGCATGTCTCCGTTGCATTTAGAGTAGGCAACATTAATTGAAAATGGAAGGTCGCGATTATTGCACGCTATATAGCCTTACTCGTTTTGTTGTCGTCATCGTCATTAAGACAATAATGCGAATTATAGCGTTATGTTGCTTTTTGCATCCAGTTGATATTGTGTGCAAATACTACGTCAAATGGAAGTACAACAGTTCGGTTTGCGTAATTAATAGACATTTGGGAGACACAACCGTACAAGAGTAGATATTTATGATGTATTGATCCGATATTATCTATTTGATTAATAATTATTTTATGCAGCTTTCGTTTCAAGTATTTCCTACGGACTCAGTAGCCGTTCATCTTCAAGCTTAAAAATTATGCGGACCTATAAACAAATCATTCTCTCGACCTCCACAAATGCTCATTGTACGGCGGATGCATTTATCGTTATAAAACATAACACCCACCTGGATATAAATTCCATGTTACTCTGCAAATGAGCCCCAATAAGGAAGGTTTAATAGGTAATCCACTTTAATGCTTGCCGACGACTATGGGTTAAGTGAAAAGCATTACCCAGTACAACTGGTGAGAAAGTATCGGTGTTCACTTAGTGAAGCCTACTCTTAATGCACGGCTGGCTTAATTTGCTTTCATTAGCAGCCCGATTCCCCTGAGAAGAGTTACTACCACAGTTCAGCGGCTAAATCAGGATTAACATTGGGCGACTTTGCTTTGATTGCTAGCGCATTTGAAAGTCTTTCTGCACGTGGTAACTGTGAGTGTAAATGGCTAAATGACGCAAAACACCCGGAGGAAGGCATTTTGTGCCAGCTTCAACGATTCGTGGTTAATGAAGACGCATGATGGCTCCATCAGAAGGCAGCATCAACGACCCAATCGTAATTCCGCTCGTGCCTTTTATCTTATAATGGTCAATGCACAAAACTCAGTCTTCATGCTTAATCAAACAGTCTGCCGCTAATTGAACTTTACCATAACGTGAATTGATTTAGAATGATTGGAACATGTCACATATTGCCTTATATATTGCATCTCAGCAATCACGAACAGGACTAAAACATAACAATATGATATTCTTAGAGATAAAGAAATGAAGAAACATTATAGTCAATTCCAATTTCGTACAATTTGTGCATGTGAATGACATTCAGTAAATATATGAAACCAATCACCGACAGTGAATTATGCGCCTCCAATGTATTTAAAATTTTTGCACATAAAAAAATATTTATTGCTCGCCTACTATCCACTGTATTGCGCGGCAGCCAAAGTGCTTGAAACGTTTTGAACTCATGGGTCAACATAGCGGTTCAGAGGTCCACTGTGTAATAAATAAGCCATAATTGACCAAATTCTTATTATTATACTTTATATATGGCCCTTAGCAGGCTATTACACATAATCATATAATCTTGATCTATCGAGCTTCGCTTAACTACCATTTCTTTATGATGCCGTCACATAGTTGCCTCTGCACACCTAGCATTAAGGCGAATACCATGTCTAGGTGTTAACTCCATGCGCGTAGGTACTGAGTAATGAATTAGCTATTGTGTCGAGGTGTATCAATTTTTTTACCATGCACACCGTTCGATGGCATGGACGTAAATCGGTTATTATGCTTCTCAACAATCGCGGATTTCGACTTCGTCTTATGTATCTTATTACGTTATTGTTTAGACGACATAATTACGACTTTGCTTTTTGGCAGCGGTCTACACTTCCTACATTTCACGCTCGTATGATTACAATTACAACAAAAAACTTGGTTAGAAAATGTCAGAAGCTCCACGACAAAAACATCGTAGTACTGTTCACTACAATAGAACGCTTCAATAAAATGCTGGACCAGGAAATTGCTGACAATAAACACCCTCCTTAATAAATATCGTTTTCGTTTCCATTGAATCGCTGTCAGATATGATTATAACACATACGCGGCATAATATGCATTTTAAACATATCATCCAAATCTCATTTGAACAAAGAACGAAATCAATATAACGACTTTGGCAGAATTTAAATAACAAAGGTACGATCATTTTAAACATGAATGAGTGATATTGCGATGAGATACTTCTACCAGTTCTTGTATTTCGATTCAGGCGTCAATTATAGCAGCCAGAGTAAATATACTACGACGTGACTAATGATAGATGTATATCAATAATATTCATTGCACTTAAAAGCGTTATATATATATATATATATATATATATATATATATATATATATATATATATATATATATATATATATATATATATATATATATACATGTATACACATATATATATATAAATACATATATATTCATATGTAAATATATATATATAAATATATATATATATATAAATACATATAGATATTTATTATATATATATGTATATATATATATAAATACATATATATATATGTACATATAAATTTATATATATATATTATATATTTATGCATATGTATTTATATATACTTATAAAAATAGTTAATACTTGAAGCAACATCCCTGGAACGCCAAAATGTTTGCACTAGTGCATATTAAACAAACGCTTATATCTCTGTTTTATTTGGTAAGAAATGTATCGATTGATATTATTTTCTCCTGAACTACATGCATAACTTATCCTATAACTGATACACGTTCAATATCGTTGCAGTTGGCTGATATACACTGCCGACGTGCCGATACATATCCAACTTATCTGGCTCCCACCACAGAGTCTTTTACTACTCAGTGATCATATATGCACTGCTCTGTCACAATAAGTACATGATGTCACTTATCCCCATTTACAACTGACAATTAAATGGAACCCTTTTATTGTTCAGTGCTTCATGGAGTTTAGCGGTTATGGGATTGGAACGAATAAACTTGCTTAGCAACTGCGCTCTGACGCTTCTTTGATATCGCGATTTGCTCCTTGTATGATTTGCTGTTGAATTGATTTGCATTTTGAGCGTACGACACGAAGCAACTGCACGTGGCGATTTCCGCGTATTCTGCATGGTATACTCTAGCGTTCAAGCTGTTGATTTCATGAGTTGAATTTGACGCGCTATTCCGGTAATGTAATGTGAATGTCTGTCATAGCGATATAAATAAATCGAATGTAAAGTACGCAAACTGCAAATATATACATACCACATTATTGACGCTTGAGGTTGCAAGTCAACAATGTTCTGCGTTAATATGATGTGTAAGGACAATAAAGTGACTCTAGGCAAAAGTAGTCCGGTCATTTTATATAATGTGTGTATGCTTAAACCCAAATGTTGGCTAATAAAAAAATGGAAAAATATACTAAATTCAATGTGTCGATGTCATTTTTCGACATTATAAAAAACAATTGCACGGATAATAATGAGGCAAACGGTTCAAAAACAAACTACTATGTATGTAGAGATATACCAGCGCTCAATTAATTTATAAAATGGAGATGTCTATTGCATCATTTTAAATGAGCTGGTGGACATTAACAGCCATCCCTCCCAGAATGACTTGTTTCAAACAGGTGGCTTTCGGGCATGCGACTAGCCCCATGTATTAGAATGGGCTGTTTGCCTGGCAAATTCATTTGTTTATATTATTATTTTCCACCGTTGTATCTGAATTTGTATATAATCTGAGTCTTTGAGGCAGCTATATCATAGAAGGCGGTGTACTGCTGAGGATCGTTTCACATTATTGGGTGCGTGGTAGTGTTTTATAAAGCATGGCCATTTGCACAATAATTCTGACGAATGATGTAAAATAGATACACCCTGGACATAGTACGTAGAACGCGCCCAATGAAATCATACACATAACTATCGGCATGACATAACACGAAACGATGAAACAATTATTACATTCATAGTGCATAGAATCTTTGCACATGCTACATGGTGTTATGTCGAATTATTTAGCGTTCCATGTGTTGATTGAGATAAGAATCACATTCATCCCATACTGCTAGAGACATCCCAATGTACTACCGGATATTTTACAGAAAACTTGCACATGTTTTGCAGTACCTGTCCGACGGGAAACACTGAAAATGATAGCGTTGCATATTATAATCCACTTCTCGTTGATGCAGCTTTGCTATCGCTGTCTGAGTTGGCTGCCGTGTACAAGTAAACAATGATGGATTCGTTACTTAAAAGATAGCTTATTTATGGCAGCTAATCCCTCAGCGCTACGCCATCCCTTCTATTGCATTGATGTGTTGCGATGAAGGACAGGATCAAGAAACGTGGCGATGCCTCGATCATCTCTCACAGTCGAATAAGTGTATAGATATGGTGTCCAAGAGCAATTCGAGAAATTTTATGCTCGTCGTTCTCTCTAGCTCATTGTAAATCTCAATGCCCGACCTGCCATGAACATCGGGATTTATATTTATATCCTCATCACACCAACAGAATCGCTTTAAAGCTAAAAAAGCCTAATATTCTGTCATTCACTTGGTATCGTACCTGTCTGGATATATATCTAAATTGCCCCTATAAAGTAGGGGTGGCATAATAATATGTGCATTACGGAATGTCTGTAGACTGCTAATGTCTATCTTAAACAGCGTGGTAAAGTATTATTGGCGTAATGTTTAACTCTACTTACACATCGAGCAGCAGTCTAAACTGCTTGATCTGACTGTGTCATCTGGCTGTGCGCGTCTTCTACTGGCTGTGTTTGCAGTGAGTAGGTTTTATTCGAATATGAATATTGGTAGCTTGCACCAACAACTGAGGTAAGTCACATTGTAAGTATGTTTACCGTGTGGCTATAACTTAGAAATATAACCTTTATACTATTTACGAATTCAGAATTCATGGTTACACATGACTAACTTATTAACAATAGGTATATTGAGTAATGAAAGGGAGTAGGACATCTTTTTCAACCTGAATAGTGGTTGAAAAAGTGGGTAATATACTTTTTCCAGATACATGCAAATGAAAATAATGAGAAAAATAACAGTATTTCATAGTCCAATATATGATGACAATCGTACCTCGCCATTCAACAGATGGAATCGAGTTTAATGTATTGCAATCATGGGAGCTATTAACTAACAAGTTTCTTTTGAAAAGAATTCATCCTGGTTTGAAGTTTGATTGTAATGCTTTAATGCCAAATGCCAATCATCAAATTTAATGCACAGAAAACGTTGAATTGCAGTCATAATGTTCAAAACATGGGACTGTCAAACAACAGTAAATGTGGAATCGTAGTCGCCTCGGCATACAAGATGTATTAATTACATCGCCATAAACAGTTCCATGTGCTGTTAAAGATTATGTTGCATTGCCAGGCGACGGCGGGCGCGCTGAAGGAGCTCACGGCGTGTGCCATTTAGAGTGAGCCCTCATAGGGTATTCATAAGACTTTTGCTACATTGGTGACCAGCGTAGTACTATAGCATTCACTCAAGAATATATATTACGCGTTATTATATCTGACAATACTACAGGATATGACACCAGGTTTAGTTATATGGTTCCCAAACAGGAACCTCTATCAGCGTGTTTTGGCTAATAGTAAATCCGTACATATGTCTGGCTATGCTTAATTACATCCATGAATTGCTCCCTTCTTTAGGATTGCGTGACATCGGCAATTTATTGTCGCCATTAGAATAAGTTTTATCAAACGATTAACTCGGAAAATGCAGGCTTTCCAGCTTAATAGTCCTCACCTTGACGTTTTAATTTCAGTTAGTCATTGAAGCAACGCTTTTTCTCAATTTATCGTTTAAACATCACTTTGTTTTAATCCTACAATGTTGCTTACAATATAGCATGTATGTTTCACCATAAAGGACAAATAAACACCAATAAATGTAGCAGCGCAAAGCTCATTAGTTATTTTGTAAATCTTATTATCAGCAATTATAGAGCTTAACTTAACTCCGTAGTTTCTATCATGCTCCTTCGGTTTCTTCATCTACAAATAAGTACGGATACCATAGAGCCAATTAACTTTAAATAAGGGTTTATCACATGTGCCTGTAATTTGGGTAACAAATCCGACCACAGGTATTGTAGTTGAATTGCCCGTAGTTGCTTTGATCAATACTTAATGCAATTGCATGTTGATAGGCATAAGAAAATGTCTGAACGTTCAATCGTTTACAAGATACGCTGCGTTAGATTCATGTGGGTATAGGTGAGATAAACAAATACCTCGTTCAAATTCCCGGCGTATACGAAAGCCACGTGCACTCTTTGAGACTGTCATTTTGTCGTCGGGTTGATAGTTGCCTATATTTTCGGACGGGTACTTCGCGGATTACCTATGCCTCTATGCCTATCCGAAGAGTTATTTTGTTAATAACCCGAGCCGCAATCACTGATCTCATCATAGCCTCGCTGCGCACGTTGGCTTTTTTACTGCACACGGACAAAGTTATTGCTGGTGATGCTCCAGCTAGAAAAGGGTTATAGGTTTCTTCCTGACAGATGAGGGTATCTGATTTGGCTTAGGAATCTTGTTTCAACATGACTCGACAAATTAGATTCTCGAAAATATAAAACTAGTTTCGTAGGGTTGAAAACGCATCTTCGATATTAAGCTGTATTTTACATGATGTTTTTCCGCTGAACATATATATAGCTAATTATATATGTTTCATTTTAAGTGGCGAAGAAAAGCATTATTGCTTGAATATATTATTATAATGTACCTTCATTCTTCTTTTTAATGAAATGTAATGCCTCTTTCGGTGTAAATGTACGTTGCGTTAGATCAAAACGTATGAGTCGAATGAGCCAATCAAACATAACTGGGTGTACGCATTGATCCAACATAGCACGAATTTACAGGTTACATTAAGTAAAAAACCATTGGGTACACAGATATTTATCCGAATTACGGATAAATCAAACGTGCTCTTCAATGAATATTGCGTTAATAGAAATATACAATGGCAGGGCGTCCTTTGACAGCACGTATGCTTGCCTTTGCCCCACATTACAACGATGTATTTTGGCAAACTTTTTGTAAATGGTATCTGTGTACTGATCTATTTGTGTATTGTGTATACAGCCTCATATGCAATTGCTATAAAAACTGGTTTTCTTTACCATTTTACGTGTATTTACGTTACCTTCTCAAACATGATATCTGGGCTCGCAGAGTGTTAAAAGCGTGCATATTCTCTCAGTCATATGTTAGCTTTGCAGTAACCAATGCCATCGTATTCAATGGTTCTTGCATTACAGGTGACCTGCATACTAACCGTGTTATTTTGTGCTATTCATTACAAATTGAAAATATTATAGCCAACATGATGGGTGATGCAATGGGCGTGCACAGGTGTAGAATAAATGTTTTGGAACATAACACCTATTGCATTCCGAAATCTAAGCGCTTACGAAGGGTACAAGGAGCATTGCTAACAACCGATTTGTATTAATGAGAATGGTGAAAAAATATCAATAAATCTACACCTGATAGCGTTATTGTGTCTGTCATGCGAGTCTTACGTAAGCCCTCAATTACCACCGCAGAATATTGTTTGCGTTATGATGACAAAAATCGCAATAGGACGGTGTTATAGAGAAACCGACACGCTATGGTGATGTCTACATTACTGTATAAGGCGGCTATTTACTCGCCGCACATGACCGAGAGAATTGGTTAAAAGACAGAGTAAAACTTTATCAATGTCCCGTAATTGATGCCTGCCAGGGATCCGGCGATACGTTCGAATCGACACTGATGTATCAGCTTTCTGCGAGCATGCTGACCATTTTCCATG
The DNA here is from genome assembly GCA_034190875.2 of Urechis unicinctus. Lineage (NCBI taxonomy): Eukaryota > Metazoa > Annelida > Polychaeta > Xenopneusta > Urechidae > Urechis > Urechis unicinctus. The sequence continues at coordinate 8,135,226 of CM067352.1, read as the reverse complement.
CTAGATCCATGGCGTCATCTGGAATCATTATTAACCGATGTATATGAATGTCATCGCTCAGTACTGTTTTGCTTGATGCCTTACTGAGGATTATTAAATGATTCCTATCAGCCCTCAAGCGCTCACACTCCATACATTCGCCTATGAACTGTTAGCATAGTTTCTGGATAGAGGTCATTCAGCAAAAACGTGAATATAGTGCCAAGTTGGGCAAAGTGCCCTATAAGGACGGCGACAGACCGACAGATCGCTAGTGAGGAATAAAAGATACTATTTTGATAAATGTGCGGGTCCTGTGTGGGCGTACTTCGTTTTAGGCAGTAAATTGAACACGGAAATAGCAGGAAACAGACTTGTCAGGTTAGCATGTCAACTGCAACGCTTACGATGATGCAAAATTCTTTTGGCAGGACGGTTACAGGTTGTCTTTTATGCAGATATATTTTGGATCAGCATCTCAACAAACCCTGTTATTAAACACGGTTACTACTGTTGATAATAAGTGTGATTTAGTTACATAATATACTGCATGTTATGTGTTAGTTATCGCATGGTCACGTGGGTGATATGGGGAAAGAACATGAGGACGCGGAGCTTCCGGATGTCTTCCCCATATCATCCGCGTGACCATGCGTGAACATACTTATCGCGATGGCACCTACACGCGATAATCAAGCACGACGCTGTCTCCTAATACGATAATTAGCGTGAACCTATGTTATGTAAGGTATCTACCTTGGACCTGTAAATATGAGAGGTAGTCCGTTAATCCCCCATTCGGCCTCAGATGCCTGTGATTTAGTGATGATTAGATAAATACTTTTGTTTCTATACTTGTTTGTTTATTTGATTAGAATATGCTTCGATAGTTTGTTGTGTGAGACTTTGCAGAACCTTCCCAACTCCAGCAATCAGAGCTCCGCCGACTTCGCCGTTGTTTGATGTTAGCAACGCTGTAGCGCAATATACACGGCTCGACAGGTGTTACAATTTCGCGCCTCAGAATGATTCCGGGGAGATGGGATAATACCGTGACTTCCAGATGAGCGTTACGGGTTGCAGTTATCGCGACACGGTTGCAGTTATCGCATGGCAAACTGTGCGTTTGACGTGATATGGGAAAAAGACCGAGATTTTTCTCGAGCTCTGATTGGCTGAAAGTAGGGTGCAATGCGATAAATGTATATATATATATATATATATATATATATAGATATATATATATATAGAGATATATATATAGATATAGAGATCTAGAGAGATATAGATATAGAGAGATATAGATATATAGAGAGATATAGAGGGAGAGAGATCTCTATCTAGAGAGAGATCTCTAGATCTATATAGAGAGATATAGATATCTCTCTATATATATCTCTCTCTCTCTCTACCCTATCCTATCTCTATCTCTATATCTGTATCTATATATCTCTATATATATATCTATATATATCTCTATCTATATATATATATATATATATATATATATATACAAATATATCAATTAAATGCAACAATTGGTTGATTGCTGCTTATATAAAGGTCAGTTTATCACAACACAAACAGCATGTATGATATATATATATATATTGATTTTGTTAGGAGCAGTTTGGATATATATCCAGAAGGTAAGACAACTCGACTCCGCATTTTAAGCTAGAAGAACTCTGATTAAATGTCAAGTGGTTATGTAAATGCTTTGGTTTAAACACAGTATTAAACTTGAGTCACCTTGTGTATCATTAATTAATTAAACCGTTGCAATGTTCTGTAAAATGTGCAATAAAATATTCTATAAAATAAAAAAATGTTTATGTAATGTATTTGCTGGCAAGGTGGTTTATTTGTTATGTGATAGGAGTGTGGATATAAGTTTGAACCCTGGTGATGGGGCATTGTGATCCACCATGAGTTAAAGGCAACGATAACACTTCTTAGATTGCATTAAGACTCTGAACCTTTTCTCTTATTCGCCCATGAATGATGATCAATGTATTGTCAGGTTTCTGTGATTCCGCGGTGGCGATAGATTCATCGTCTTCCAAATGGTGATTTTGTCTTGATTGCCCACTGACTAATGGTATCGTTGCCGCTTGCATTACGGCAGATGCTTGTGAATATTTTGTGATAATTATAATTACTAACTGCAAAGTCCAGTTTATAAAATGTGGCGTATGTTGTGGGACATTAGCCATCTATTCATCCATGTTTCGTATCCATATTTGCGTTTGGGTGCGTGCCAGCTGGTGCGTAAAGTGAAGTTGCCATCGATATGTACGTCATCAATACGATACAGAATGAAAACAGCGCAGCACCATCAGGTTAGCCGGTGTCGTGGGCTTGTTACTTTACGTGCCTTGCCCTGGTTCAGCTATGATTTGTCTAATGGTATGTGTTTAAACAACTTCTTTCTTGGTTGAACATAACCTTAAAATGCATTATTAAAAAGAGTTGTTTTAACGGATTAATACGTATACATGGAGAGTCACTTCCCCCATTTACTTCCCTCGTATGCATAAGGACGCGGAGAAGGGCACGTAGCACATATCATGGTTATTTGTTTTTCTTAACTGCACTAGGATATGGTTTGGGTTTCTCTCATATAGAAAGGCGAACATTTTAGTTTAACACCTAGTATGACGATGTTTGTGGACACAAGTGCTAGGCCAACATGGTACCATATTTCAATTGATTGATTCACTATTTAAGATTGCAACAGATTCTGGCCAATTCGCACATTGCACTTCTCTGCCTCCGCCTCGACACCACCCCCACCCACCTCTCACAACGCCCAGGCCTCCGGCCATGAATGATACCTATTTGGATTAGCTTAATTCAGTGCTGTAAAATTATGCTAGTTGTTTGCTAGGTCACGAATGGGAATGCGTGCTTTGGATGTTAATATGTGATAATCTACGTAGACCATATTAACTATGTGTACCATCACAAATTGTAATTTAATTACATAAGCTTTTCACGTTTTTATATGTATTCTCTTACTGACTGGCGATTTGGTTAATAACTCACGGACGGTTTTACGTAAACAGCAAGTTCACGAATAATGGCGCAAGTTACCTGAGCCATACGTGTCGTCTAGATAATGTGAATCCGGAGCGTAAGTTATAGCAGTGAGAAAATCTCTCCTTTTCTATTCACAAAAGCCTCACGACATCACACATTGTGTATATACTGCGGGATTCCAGTACAAAAATTGTAGTTCATTATAAACATATTTGAAAATACATTTCCGCAGAGATTTATTCACGAGATTTTCTAACATGCTCTCCCATTACTGGTGTTTAAAACTAAGACAAACACGACACATTCAAGCCGCCTTGAACTAGGTAGTACTCAACTAATTGTGTAGATGTCGGTAACGTAGTTTTGCAATATTGTTTTTGAGCATTGTAAGAAAATAGCATGGTAGGTTTGTTAGGGTGGAAGAAATCCCCATACATTGTGTTACAATTACACTGGGGTATACTCTCAAAGAGTCTACCAGGATGATCTTTATCGTTGATCAAACCCTTCCGTCCTCACTGTGATAGGTAGTGACAATTATGCAAACAATTAGATTGATTGCAACCGCAAGCAGCATCAGTCAAAACAACCACAGATAAGTATTTGGCAGTATTTCTCTATACAGTTGAGTAAGTCTGTTGGGAAGTCATCTAAATTGTGTTATTACAACATTTTTAACACTGATGAAAACTACACTGATGGAACTTCCATCGCGCGTTGACTTACTGTAAGCCATAAGAAAGACCCCAACAACTATGATACACATCTTTGTAATGATATGACCAATATAATGCTGCATACAAATATGTCAAAATATTTATCCCCAGAGGCTAATAAGCGCCATCGATACGAGTGCGACATAAAGTACGAAATTTGTAAATGCAATATAAGCTCTACGTGCACTTAGAATGTCAATGCATCAGCCTCTACAAATCATTTAAATCGGTGTGGCACGGATGACAATTTAGGCACATGTAAATCTTGTTTGCATTGCGTGGTTAACATAAATAACTCTTAATAAGCATTGAAAACTTTCCAAACCTTAAATATTTCATAAGTAGATTCGTATATCATTTCCATTGTGTTATTCATGTAGATATGTTCGTTACAGATTGAAGAACCATGTGTATCGTAGCATAATGCCACATGATATGGAAACCAATTGGTATTACCAAAGGGGAGGAAGGTATTTTTATCCAGAACGTCTCTCACGAACAGTCACAGAACTGTATGCTGAATGTTAAACTGCAGATCCACGCCCAATATGTAAATAAGCATCGTAATATTAATTGCACCAAGCGATGCAACATCAGTTTTATTAGCCTTGGTGTACTTGGCCTAACAAAATGGTACTGGTCGTTTCATATTTGTAATTTGAGTTGTTTCTCAACGCAGTAAGTACTGCTGTTAAATGACACCGTTTAAAAAGAATTGCATCGATGCTGGTATTTAGCTGAAACAATGTATTACTATCAAGTGAATGCCATAAATAGCGACTTCAATTCATATCTGCATCCCCACCTACGCACTCATTGGTTTTCCAGAAACGGTGCCTGTCAAATTACAAAACCCTTAGGCCGCAAAAGTTCGATTTCATTTGATCACTTAAGTCGGCGCTATGTTTAGAATTTGATAGAACACATCACAGATTACAGCCAAGATTGCCATAGCCTGACATTATTAAAATTCACTGGGTGCTATATCACTTTATCAGCAGTTTTCAGGAATACTGTCTTGGAGGCTGCCGTATAAAATGCGTATTTTTTTCAATAATGCCAGATAAAAATCAACTGAAAAATTACAAGAAATCATTTTACTAATTGTCAATTGATGTATTGCAATATATATATATAGATAGAGATATATATATATATATAGAGATAGAGAGAGAGATATATATATATATATATATATATAGAGAGAGAGATATATAGATATAGAGATATAGAGATATATATATATAGATATATCTATATATCTATATATATATATATATATATATATCTATATATGTTATATATTAATATATAAATATACGTATTTGTATATTTATACATATGCATAATATATATCATACATGAATACATATATGTGTATATTTATTTATAGAAATAAATACATAAGTATATAATACGTATATGTATATATATATATATATATATATATATATATATATATATATATATATATATATATATATATATATATATATATATATATATATATATATATATGTATATGCTGGCAATGTAAACGTCATTAAGACCGTCAAAATTACTTATGATTGAGCCTTTGAGAATCGTGGTAGTCTTTTTTTTCAAATGATAAAAATTGCAGTTTTAATTTTTTTCTATGTCAACTGCTCATTTGTTAGGGATTCTGTTTCCCAATTTGCACAATGTGCCGCATATGCGTCATACTTTAATATATGACGGGGTCACAATGGAGGCAGCAGTTGCAGACGGACAATATTTTATCAGGTGGGTGCTTATTTCCGGCAATATCCTGGCAATGCTTTTGCATTCAATTGTAGCATGCTATTGTTGTTAACATTACGATTGTGTTAACGACGGCGGCTTCGCACACTTTATAGCCCAGTCATTTGTTATTGCCGTAATCATGCGATAGTAAAATGTAGAATGATGATTTCTCCGTCGCAGTGGTGGTTTACTAATTATTTCGAAACAGTCCAAAGGAACTAGCCAATACTAAAGACCGCCTTTCTACGATCGAGTGTATCATGATTTACAGTTGCCTAGAGCAGAATTGCTCTGGCGCTACTACCCATGGCTACATCAATGGAATAGATCACTTAGTGGATATTCAGTACACATGAATGACGCTGCCGCACCATCATGTTCCAATCATTCTAAATCAATTCAAGCAATCGTAAAGTTAAATCAGCTGAAGACTGTCTATTGTCCGTCGACCATCATTAGAGAAAAGTAACGATCAGATTAACTATTGGGTCGTTCATGCATCGTTCACAGTTAAAAATAACTTCTACAGAAGAACTAACCCATTCAAATTGAATAGCAATCACAGCAAAGTCGCCTGTACGTTAAGAGTAGGGTTCTTTAATAACCGATGCTTTTTCGCCCATTAACCAGCCAATGCTTTCTAACAGACGTCGACAAACATTAGAATGGAATATCTGCCGATTTCCCTGCCTATTGAATGGTTTGTTTTTATAACGACAGGTGCATCTACAGTGCACCTAGCTTTGGACGAGGGGTATTAATGATTGGTTTTTACGTCTGCGTCACCTGTCAAATTACAGATAAAAGACTAGTGAGTCAGAAGGAAATACACTGCTAGCGTGTAACTGTACGGATTAGTTTTACATCAAATTGCTGCCATCGGATGCAATTTCGCACGTTGTAGATCTACTCTACGAATGTTCATTCAATAAACAGACCTGAATAGCTGTGCTTCCATTTGCCGTTGTGTTTAAACATAATATCAAAACGATGTAGAAATTTATATAGCATGTTTATAGCATGTATATGATGTTTTTATTCACTGTTATAATTGTCAGGCATTAACCCAATTAGCATTGTGAGCTATCGGTACTCTTCAACTAGGAATGGCAAACTACAACATGTAGCAATGCATCAATCGCTGAGTTTCTATGGACCACTAACTTGATTCATCTATATGTACTCGCGCATAACCAACTCGTTTTTGTTACTATTTCAAAGGTCAAACAGCCTAAAGTGTATTTTTGTGCGTTATTTGATTCATCATGTTTTTGCCGTGGGTGATTCTTTTTGATAAGTAATAGCTTGTCAAATAAAAATGGGTTTGAAATATTCTGTTTAAAGGCATGCGTTGATTGAAGAGCAAGTCCTCGTTATCATACACCCGCTGTGCGGTAACGTAAAATAGTTACGCAACATGATAACTCGATCAAAATATATTAATAGTCTATTACATGTTCGACATATTTCCATCTATGTTACACCAGTGTGAGGATAACATGCCGTTATTGTTTCTGGATATTGTGCTGGACATTTTAGCACAGTAAGGGTTCGCATTAATGAAGTAGCGTATGGACGTGCCTAGCCATAAATTATGCATGCAGACTTACTGCACATTTCCTGATATGAATAGTATCAACCCGAGCCAATAGAATGATAAAATGATGTTTTAGTCTATTTGCCGACGTGTAAATTTGTAAGTTGCACAATTAGGCAATCAATCGTTACGTGACAGGATATTGAGTAGAGGATATCTTGGCGACACATTAACGTTTTCTGCGCGGGCAAGCTCATGGTAACCCACGGATCAAGACCACGTCAGTACTCTTTCTATGTGCAAACATGAATCACAACAAATGTTAATTCGCGTCTTTGGTTGATTAAAAGTGTAAAATCGTACATTATAATTATTACGCCTTTACCTTGTCTCTGTAAATTTATCGACTTGCCCAGTCATGCTTTATCACAACTTTAACACAACATCAGAATATCAAATATATCTTCTGCCACCCGATCGGTATGCAAATATCACTGTCCACAGAGAAAGTCAATTTCAGTCTAACCTTATCCGTTTGAGTTTCGTTGGATGAATTCGACTGAAGCAAAGCTATATTATATCTCCCCGTTGGTAATGTTATTATTGGAAGAAAAATCGCTCCTACAGACGCTGCTTATTACACCACCAATGAAGGAATGTATATGGCGCTCTTGGTTTTCTTTTTTGACAAAAAGTAGAATTGTCCAATGTGATCTGGTGACACATATTGGGATATATTGCAGAAAATAACTCTGGGGTTCTATTCTTATTGAGCGAAATATGTTGCCAAGCATTGCCTCAACGTCGTTGGCGTCCACAGATATAGTAACACATCGGAACTCTAAGAGAAGTTTTGGAAATGTTATTGGGGATGTCGCAATGCTTTTTACTCTCACATTATGTTGTTAACATCGCCTTGACTCAGGCGTGTAGGGCTGCGTGGCATGCAAATAGTGATTGATATCTGCCGACTACCTAGATCTTGTATTAGCACGAGCGAACTAACGTTGGTAACATCTGTTAGTGATCTGCGTTAATCGGTTCAGTAAACATGACCTTGATGTATATTACCTGGATAATTTATGTGCAATATGTTTGTGGATGGAGCTTGCCAACCGTGTGCTGTCATGTATGCAATCTGTATTCCTGTTTGGTCCACGACTAATGATGCCAGTGATCTGAATGTTTCCACCAATAGGATTGTGTTAGGAGGAGAATGCAACTTGTTTATATCAACGAGTAAATTGTTGATGTCGATGCGCATTGAAATTCTATTTGTCTATTTAGCACAATTTAGGAGCCTCGTATCGATACCCACGATAGCATTGGCACATATATGGAACAGTTTGTCCGACCACAATACTGGGGTAGAATGCAAATGCAAATCGTTAAAGAAAAACAGATGCAGAACGGTTTAACGGTTACTTTGTAACATGCCAAAGGCTAGGTGTGACCGTTGCAAAATCAGAAGCATCGACAGGGGCTAATTTCCATAAACAGGCCCGACTATAAGAAAATAGATTCGAGGTGCTTGGTCGATTGTAATCAACGAAATAATTGTATCACACCAAAGCATTGAATTCATTCAAGGAAGAAAGCCACTGTTCGTCCAATATAGAAACAGACAAAAGTGTCCGTTGTTTCATCTGCTAGATGTTAATTACAACTATCGGCGTAGCCGGCGTAAATTGACGCCTTTATTACCAAAGCCGTGTCTGGACAAATACAATATGTAACAACCCCTGCTGCGAATACTTCTTAAGCGCTGACATGATAAGGAACGATACATATTGTTCATAGATATTCGAATAGTCTTAATTGTCATTTTGCGAAATCATCCAGTAGTAATGATATATTACTCTAAGATTCTAGGTGTTTGGGCTGTCTGCTTACAAGCGACTTGCTGCCTAGCTCTTTGTCAGTTCAAAAACTGATCACAGTATAAGTCTGGGGCTTTATCTATCCTCTAACTAATGTGCTCTCAATGACATTTAACCGTTCCCCTAGTAACCAGCGTAGTTTTTGTTTACCGATGTGAATCTAGCATAGGAATAAAAATGAACACATCATGGGATGGAAATTTCATTAGTAAGTATGTTTGTTTGCGTTATTATGTAACGGGCGCCTTTCAATTGATTAAGAAGGCAATGAAGTCTTTTTTAACTCCGTGACTAGCAATGGTGGGAGCTCTTTGAACTTTTCTAGATGTTCACAAATAGATTAGGGTTTATGCCACCAGGCAGGCTCTGACCCATAAATAACATGCAACTGACACAGTCTGCATGATTGACACTTACAGGTCAATGACCCGTTAGCTTCCTGTACAATATCACAATGAGTGTACCGAATGAGACGTATGACTTAACGCCTCGATAACGCTTCAGTCCATTTAAGTTTTCCTTAGACATCTCTCCTACCGGCGGAAGTCTGTATCCACCGATACCAATAAAGTCATGGCCATTACTAACGAAATCGATCCAGACTGAATTGTAGTCTAACGCTTTTTTTGCATGGTGACAACTCACACAGCAGCGATTCCATCAATCGTACATCATACAGCTCTTTCGTGTCTCAGAAAGTAACTGTCCTTACGCGCTCTGTATTACAGGAAAGAATGATGAATGCATTCGCCTACATTTTATTTGATGAACACATGGCTTGACAACAACTATTTATTGAACCAGTCATTTAGCATTGTTTTATCCATTATTTTATCACCAATTAACGTCATTTGTTATCTTATTTTTATCAAGGAGCTTTCATTATCTCCACTCTAAGGGTTAATCCCTGCAAAGAAAAATGTTCCCAGGCGTTCGTGGCTCATCTATTTGCTGCAGCACAAGCGTCGCATTCAATAATTCTAGCGGGCAACACAATGGGTGATTCAGGCATGATAGTTTTGTTCAATGCGCTCTGTCAATGCCATGAAAAAAGACGAGGCCAAAAATTTGGTGAAATTGCATAATTAAACAGATTAGCGAGTGAGGTTTGAGATTCGGATGCTGCCAAAGGAGTCTTAGTCCATGAAATGAGCACGGTTTTTCCGACAAAAAATAATTTTCACTCATCGTATATTACACGAAGATTTCACACACAGCTGTAACATTGAAATCTCCTCCCTAGTGGCTGATTGTACAACCATTTCCGTGTAAGAAATGGGATATTTAATATATGCGCTGACACTATGTGTTTACTTCACTGAAGCAAACATTTGTTATAAATAGGTTTCTAAGTACACTTGTGCTATGCGATGCTGTATAAAAATAACAATAATATGACAATAATATTCAGTGTGCTGCATTAATTTCAGTTTTCCTCTAATATAGCAGAACGGAAACAACATGACATCTATTGCATTTCGTGTTCTCAATTCTATTATAAGGTTGACTTATAAAATAGGAGACAATTTTAGGAGCCTAGAAACTCATGCCGTTGATTCCGTTTCTCATAACGACGCATCGATTTTTTAATTTGCTTACCTTGAGGTATCTTATGTGGTATGAAGGTAAATATTAAGTATTCAGCATTAGTGAAATAAAACATTTAGTAACATTTAGTCTTCATACGCAGGATGGAGCGCAATGAAATATCCAGAAACTACTGGGGCATGGCTTTTGGCATGTTGTTCGTCATATTGCATGCATCGAATCGTCTGACTGTTACGTAAGCGCATTGTGGTCATGGAATAGAATGACCAAGGGTCACCATAGATAAGTCGAGGATGGTGATTAGAGAAAACAGACAATTATTCATAAGTAGCTGACGTTATTGTAGGTATCTGAGGGTTGGTGTCCTCATAGATAATACCCGATACTTGATGTAGTTCTTTTGCGCTTTATTTGTTTCAGCTGACTGGCATGCTCTGCATTATCAATTTCTCTAACTGTTACTGTCTTATCTAGTATATTTTTTGTGTCTTTTTATGTATGACTCTTCTGTGTGTGTTTCCGTACGCTCTATTTTTGTCGTGTATCTGACGCTGCCGTATGTATAGTGAAAAGTGGGGGTGGTTTGATGTGGTGAGCTGTGATTGGCTAATCGGGTGCTTGGGGTCATTTGGACTGGCTTGCAATTGGAGATCAAACAGGTATATGTTAGTTGTTATGGGATTTGACAAGACTCGAATGTTAACCTCAAAGGGTTGTGCTGGTTACACCGGGACAATATAATTCGGAAACGGACCTGTTCGGAACATTAACTTTAAAGGATTCTAAAGGTTTATGTAAATTGGACACCAACTAATCCGGTACGATTGAAAAGGGTGAATTTTATTTGTCTAAATTGGTTTAGAGTTCATGTCCCGAGAGGCCGAAAAGGATGTCAATCTATCTGCAACTTTTGCACGGGATGGAGAGGTATTGGATGTATGTGTTCGTAAATGTATGCGTGTATGCTTGCGTTTGTTTGGGGGAGAAAATGACAAGTAAATAGAAATATAACTCGATTCCCAGACAAACTGTCCTTACCAGTTATCTGATTGCTTTAGCGGGAGATTTTTAAGATCTTAACGATAATGAGATGATTCACACCAGTAATCGCGATTTAAAGTAAGCATGCATTGATAACAACAGGCTTCTGGTCAAGGAACGATTATCCGTCCTTTAGAGGGAAGAAACTTTCAGGTTGGCTTTTAGCCATTACTTCATGCTCTTTTATTAATGACTCTACGGCTTCCTCAAAGATTATACTTCTTCTGGCTAAGAATTACGTGTTTTTTGCCCCTAAGTTAGTGAACAACAGTTCAATGATGATAACTTTTACACAGCTCATTTTCCGTGCTGTCAGCACTGTCCGACAGTCATACGCAAGAAGCAGAGAATGTTGATCTCTGTCATTAGTTGCATTCCTCAATAAGCCATGGTAATCCAATGTCAAAGCTAGGTATTTCCACCGAAAGCAATTGATAGGTTTTAGGTAACAGGAAGCCACTGACGATTTGGTTTTAACCCTGCAAACCAGTGGATATATAACTGGTTTAGTAGGAGCATTAAAGGTGCAGAAGCAGCCTTGTATAACCAGCCCATATATGTACACATATCATTGATCGGAACAGTTAGTTTTTGACTTCCACAATTGCATGATTGTATGTCGTGCTAACGTGTATACATCTGATGGTCTGCGTTATAACAGTCCAAAGTAATGCAACTGCACGCAAGTGGTGATTGACTGCAAGGTAGAGCCATCAAGTTAAGACGTGTATACATGACCATTTGAAAACCGGTCCGACTGTAAAATACAAACAATATGATCACACTTTTACCCATTGGAATATTGGGATATGTATATGTGTGTATGCAGCCCTCTATCCATCAGGCAAAATAAACGGGTTATTAAACTTCCCGAATGCAAACAATACAACATCCTAGCGCGTTTCAGAGAGATTGATATGGTATTCACATGCAAGTAAACGACTCGCTATATGTTGCACTTGCATGTCATCCAATCATCGATTATAATTGGACCAAAATCTTATGTATATCTCGCTTTTACAGCTACCTATCATCGATGGACGCATATGTGAATATTGACGAATATTTCGATGTGCAGCAATAATTGAATATGGATTCGCCTGTAATTCTAGACATATTCATTGCACACATTGATACGGTTAACATATATGACCCATGTGTAATAATTCGCAGTAGATTGGTCAATTTGTTATATATGTTTTGCATTTTTAGCCAAATTTGCCTTTGTGGTATCTCTTTAAGGGAATTTTCTTATGAGACCAAATTAAGTGCCTCATAATATTCGGTCTGCAAGGCCATGCACTAAACAATTAACGATTATAACTGAACATGACAACAATTGTTAACTGTAATATCGCTTCTGTTCCCGCAAGTTGAGCTTGTCTATCCGAGCCCAAATTATATTCAAGCGTTTATCTACGTTAACTACGGAGCCAAATATAAAAGCACAAGATTAGTTATCATGTTATGTACTTATATCACGTTTGTCTACGCAACTTTTTCAAAGGGGGCCATATCGAATGTATTGTTCATGCGTGGAATTAAGTTTTGTTGTTTCAGCTAGAACAGCTAACAACGCAGTTAAATAATCTATATATTTAGCCACCCTTGAGTAAATGTTACTAACAACTCATAAGTACTCATTGTTCGCTTTAGACTGTGGCTGTGGCATTTATTGTCGGGTAATGAGGTTGAGTGTTACATTTATCACATTAAGCCCTCCATTGTCGGGCATTTATATAATTCATTTACTGATCAAGAAAACATATTACGCTCGTGAATGACGTTAATTTAGCAGTATAACATATATTGCTGACATTGTTGTTGTTCATGGAACCTCATTAGCAGTTTTATGGCTTGTTAGAACGTAAACGTATTCTATTTGAATAAGGGTTGTGCCATATATTGCACTCCGCAGTTACGGCCTTAGGTGTTCTAAATAATTGTTGTGCCATATAATACACACCTCAGCGGTAGAGGTATTTGTAGGTTATTTTAGGTACATATTTAGGTACAACCGTTTGCCGAAGAAAAGCCGTAGTTTTATTCCGCCATTTACTTGTTATAAAAAGTGAAAATCATTGTGAGCACCGATTTTTCTGATTTACGGATAATGCAAATAAAAGATCATTGTGTTTATATCTAATAAGCAATGACAGGGCGTCCATGGACCGCACGTATTTATGCCCTTGCACCCCATAGCAAGAATGTCTTTGGCGCACTCTTTAAAAATCTTAATCAAACATATATTTTTTTACAACATTTTTACTCATCTGTTTGTGCATTGTGTATTTATTCTCATTTGTGATACCGCGCTAGCCTAGCATGAAATGACTCTGTCTTGCGTCGGAACTATTATTATTACAAATATAATTATTGCAAAAACTAGCTAGGGTTGATGCCTCGGGATAGAAATTCTCAACATGCTTCCAAGCCGTGTTTTATCCAAGAAAAGTATATACTTATGAATTACCTTACCCCCAAGCCCCCCCCCCCCCCCCCTCCAAGAATTATGCTGGGCCTTGCGCATAAAGAAAATAATGCATTAAATGCCATAATTGCTTCACCTATTAGAAATAATACTCTTGATAACTAACGCGTTTGCATTAAACGGGCGCTGACATTTCCAAAGACGTACTGACCTACCCTGTTTCTAGGATATCAAAGCGCATGATTAATTGGACCCTTGCTAAATATCGAATTGCATTGGTGACCTCAGCGAAAGAAGATCAAGAGATAAATATCTGCCAGAGCTTTAATGTGTCTCAATCTCTGTAACCTGAGTCTGACATTAGGCCTTAGTTACCACCTCATTACAGAATGTTGTTCGCTGTAATACAGAATGAAATAGGACGGTGTAATAGCGTGCTCGTTTTGTCATGTGCACCTTACAGTAAACATGATGTGAATAATAAACAATAGCGCTGGTGAAGATTCTTTGTATAACACTTCAAAAGCAACAAAGAACTATCCTGTTTCTTTAGATGTCAGTTTTGATTGCCCGACGTACTGTCAACCAAATAATAGCTTCTCCGGAAGCTGTTATTGTACCGCTGATGCTCGTAAATGATTCAGTATGATAGCCATATAATGTTCCTCAAATGTAAAGTCGTGTGGCAAATGCTGACCGTTAGCCTTATGAAAAACATCATCGGTAACATGCTGATTATGTTTACGTAGAACATTTCACTGTCTCAAATATTTTTGTAATGTTATATGTGATTCGCTATCAACACTGCAGGATATATATTTGCCCAATCATTAAAGATCATGTATCGAGTGACCCTTTAGCATTATCAATAACATGTGGACATGATCTAATGCTCAAATGTGATACAGGCGAACATATAAAATAGCATTCCTAACTACATATTTCCATATTACGGCGAAAAGTACGCAAATAATGCATGTTTATTTGCTAAAAGGAACTGTCATAAAAACTAAAGACCAATGTCAAAGCCGTAAATACCGGCTAAATGCAGACTTCAAGGAGGCCGATTCACTTGAATTTCATATCCTCATTTACTTTTACCAATGCGACGACAATCGGAATTATATTGGATTCAGCTCAAAATATAAGGTTCGAATACTGACTGTCGATAATCGAATATAATTTGCTTCCCGGGACTTCAATAAGCTTAATTATTGGTTAAATATTCATTTGGCTCAATTATCCTATTCATCATTGTCACAAAGGGTGCAAATCTACTAACCGTTCAATAATGTATGTGGATATATCAACAACTATCGCCTGTGAGTTAAATAAGGTGAGAAGGACTAAGTGTCTAGGTGTAAATATCGCAATACCTATCGAAGAGCTATCTCCTCTCGTCTCCGTTGTACTTTAAGGGTCACCGACCGACTAACAGATGGTAGGTGATATCCTGGTTTGGTGAGGGATAAGAGTTTCGGATACGGCATCATATGTTTTTAGATCTAAATAAACTGGTAATAGAAAGCGCAGCTAGGAGGCTTCAAACGTACGCACGTTGTCATGAATGTGTCAGTATAGCATGACGGCTGTAACGCTTACGTTGTCTTGACATCCGTTAGACAGGACGGTTACATGTTGTCTACTATGCGTATTTATTTTGGTTCAACATCGTTTTCTTCTCCAAAGGTCATGTTATGTAACCTTCGCGGTTTACTGGTGCTGATAATGTGTGTGATTATGTTATCAAAGATGTTGAATGCTAAATGAATCAATCAAATGCAATAATTGGCTGATATCCGTTGATGAAAACGCCAGTTTATCGGAACACATAGAGCATTAAATTATGTATGCGTGTTTTATACAGTTATCGATAGTGGCCATACGGATATATATCTAGACAATAACGACCACTTGATTCCTATACCAAATACATGACGGAATGATTTACTTTTTTTAGCTAGAAGAACTCCGGTTAAAATGAAAGCGATAACGTATATGCTTAAGTTGTGCAAAGTATCAAAATAAACAATCTAACTTGGGTAGACTTAGTAATATTAGTTAAATAAACTGGTAGCACGCTTCTGAAGGTGTATTTCGACGATCTAACAATTTTGGCGATAACAGCAGTCGATAATGCCGTAAAACAATGTGCAATAAAAAGTTTATATTTTGTCTTTGTTTGCATGGTGATTAATGTTTTAATATGATACTAGTGCGATGAGGATATGTTTGAACCCTAGTCATTTCCGACGAGCTAAAGACAACGATGATCCCTAGATCTCATAACCTTTCTCGGATTGCGTTTGGACACCTAATGTTTCTTCAAATTCGACTTTGAATGATGATCAAATTATAACCAAGTTTCCTTGATCCTGTTATTTAGAAAAAGATTGGTCACCTGCCACATGGTTGCTTTAATGGCTGCATATAGAATTGGTGGCACCTGATGTTTGTTACTTTGGATCCAAATACCTAGTGTTTGGATGATATCATTTTGCCATCTAATGACATGTTTCAAGATAATTTATATTCAGATCATATATATCGTTCAATGCTTCCTTCAATCATCAACTGACGAGTAAGCATGTTTTTGTCTTATTCATCCGCCGACTATTGATATCACTGCCGCTTGCATCACTGCAGTTGCTTTGCGAATATTGTGTGGTATCTATCATTATTTACTGCAAAGTCCCGTTTGTATGTAGTGGCGTGTTTTGCGTGACATTAGCCATATATTCATGCATGCCTCGTATCTTTGTAAATGTTTAGGTGAGTGCCTGTGAAATGGCTGTCGATATTTACGTCATCTATACGTTACAGGATCAGACCAGTGCCAAACCATTTGGTAGCCGGTAACGAGGATTCGTTGCCTAACGTGCCTAGGCCATGTTCCGCAATGATTTGTCTATTAGCACGAGCTTAACCAGCTCCGTTCTTAGTCGAACATTACTCTGATATGCACTATCAAAATGAAGAAATAGTTGTTTTACGGATTAATACGCAGTCACTGTCCCCTTACAAATACAAGGAAGCGGAGACGGGCAAAAAACGCGTATTAGGAATGGGTACCTTTTTGTTATCTGCACTACAATATGGTTAGCGTTCCTCTCATACAAAAAGACGAACATTTTAGTTAAACACCTCGTATGTTTTTCTATCTCTCACAAAAATGACGATCTTTGCAACCAAAACGCAAATCAAACTGCTAAAGTGATGCGTCGAAATAGAATAATATTTCAACTGATCAATTCACTATAGAATATTACAACACATGCTGGCCAATAATCATTTGCACACTTTGCTCTGCTGTGTCCGCTTTATCCCCCATCCCCCTCCTCTCCCGTTTGCCAATGCCCCCGGCTCTGAATTGTGCCAATTTGGATGGGATGGTATCAAATATCAGCGCGTGTGTTTCTCTCATTGCTGTGCTGTAAAATGACGCTAGTTGTTTACATGGTCACTAATGGGAATGCGTGCTTTGGATGTAAATCCTCGATGCTCTATTTAGGCCACATTAACTGAGGAAGTCTACCATCACAATTTACATAATTGAATTACATGAGGACGATTAGCTACAATGTACCTACGTAAGTAAGATATGTCCTTTTTCTTGTACACCTTCGCCTACTGGCTAGCGATTAAGTTTCTAACTCATGGACGGTTTAACGTAAAAAAGAATCATGGCACATTTCTATTAGCTGTATGTATCGTCAAAAGTAATGCGGGTCCTGAACGTGAGTTATATCAATGTGGAAATCTATCTTTTACTAATCCAACGCCTCACGACCTCACATATTGTGATGAGCTTTGATTCATGCGGCTGATACAGTATTGATAAATCGTATTTGTGAATGCGCCCTGAATGTTTTAAAAGAAAGCCGCAATTCACATGGTGACCGCTTTTTGGTCTCTAAGCTTATTCATATATTTCTCTTCGTCCAATGCACTTTGAAATTTAGTGAGTCTTTTATACCAGGCTGTAACTGTAAACAGTTTGACAACACAGTCGTATAAATTCATCTCTGTGGTACGTCTATTATATTTTTGGCGGGTCACAAAGGAACCCATTGAGTTTTGTTTAACTCTGTATACAATTGTTGGTTTGATCAACACACGCTACAGCTGGCAACCACTTGCTCTTTCATGTTGGATTTAATGACATTAGTTAGATGTGTACAACTAGGGACAAAATAAATACAATCAGTGTCAACCGATCTCACGACATACTTATCGGTAAAATCGCAATAAAATTCAAACATTCTTTATCTTGAATGTTGATTAGCAAAATTGCCTTTTTGGGGGGATAAGTTGAGGTAATGGTCATTTTATGGTTTAAAGTCACTTTGAACAAGAAGGTTTATTTCTTTCATGGCTGTAAATTTTTTGTCGTTGATTTCCTAGACTCTCAGAGGTCGGCGTATCTGATCTGGTGTTTAGTTTGATGTCTTACGCATTCATCTGTAAACACTTAAAGCACGCATGAGCACTTGAGTGGCGATAAACTTAAAATAAATTGGAAAACAATGCATTTGAAAAAAATAACGTATTTTGCCAAATTAGCGATTAGCTGGAAAGTTTCGGATATGGTCGGACTATATAGAGATAGATAGAGAGAGATATAGATATATTATATATATATATAGAGATATAGAGATATGAGAGAGAGAGAGAGAGAGAGAGAGAGATATAGAGATATAGAGAGAGAGATATATATAGATAGAGATATATATAGAGATAGATCTATATATATATATATATAGAGAGATAGAGAGATATATATATATATATATATATATATATATATATAGAGAGATATATCTATATATATATATATATATATATATATATATATATATATAGTCATTTGTTACTGATATAAAATACCTTACCTTAACCCATGCAATCTGGCTAAATGTAATAAGTTGGAGACTAAGTGTCGGTAATTTACTTTCAGCGCATTGTAGATAGATGGTATTACATATGGTTAAATATATGATAAGTTGAAGGCATACTGATGCAAAGGCAGTGTAAGCATTGTAAGATGGATAGTAGAATGTATTATAAAAATGTAATTTCTATGCTAATATCTCTATCATTGCTTTACATTGGACAACCAAATAACTTTAAACTCTGACAAAAGTGCTTGCGCGGAAGATTGCACATAAAAATATTCTCAGTCAGTTCTGAGAAAAATATAACGACGGCCGCCGATATTTAGAATATTAACAATAATAATCATTCTAAAGATGATTTATTTGAGATTTATCGTGTCTACATTTTGTGCGCTGAATATAAAACACATTCATCTCAGGTGCTCACCTGCAGAATCCATAGTATGTTTGCCTTATCAAAACATAAGAGGTAAATGTGCTTGCAAATTATCTACTATTAGACCAAGGCTACAATAATATTATCGCTTCAGCTGCTATTTCGTCTACCTTCAGACTATTGATAAAAACACGATATTTTGGTAACTGTTTGTTCTTTTTTTCTACGAAACAAGCTGGGGTAATAATGCCACAAAAATCTACACAAGGCCTTGACAGTTATAATGGAAAAGTGCCCTTACTATCACAAAAGTATGATTAATCGAATCGATATATATTATTTGCGCAACATCGCTGGTGATGTATGGAGTGCGCGGCGAAAAAGACAACGGTCTAAATTTTTTCTATCAACAAAATTCCGTTATTAGTTGGTAGCAACAAGTGCGAGTTGTCATTTGTTAGTTAGTAGCAACAAGTGCGAGCTGTCTTGTATGATTTAGTAGCAACAAGTGTTACCTGTCGTTTTTTAGTTAGTAGCAACAAGTGCGAGATGTCTTTTACTAGCTAGTAGCAACAAGTGCGAGCGGTCGTTTATTTTGCTACTAGCCCAGAAATATCTATTTTCTTCTCTGAGGTTTGAAACTCATCGTTGACCTTTTAGTTGCAAAAATCAACAAGCCACAGCGCGCCACTCGTTCAACTTTATAGGAAGTCTCTTCTATCAAAGAGGCAGGGAAGTTTTTGGGAACTATAACGTTTCGACCGTGTCGTATGCCCCCTATAACAGTTGCTTGAAAGGTGTTTAGGTCACAAATGTGGGGTAGGCTCTCATCGGACTCCTTTATGTCTTACAACCTCTGCAATATATCCCTGGGAAAGTAAATGCATCATACAATTTGCCAGCCACTCAAGAAAGATCAAAATTTGCGGCTCTATCAACCTTATATATTCAGGGATTACATTGCCTACCATTAAATCATTATGTTTGTAGGAAAATCATCGTTGTTCCTTGTGGCCTTTGAAAAAAACTGGCAAATCGTTTACTTATTCAGCCGCCATTACTGAAAATCAATTACAACGTTTCAGAGTGTGGTAACAATCAGTGAGTTTTAAATTTGTGCGAAATACGTGGATAATTTGCCATTATTATGCTTGGCTAAGCTCCTGTGATGTTTTCCTGTAACATAGATGGAAAGATAGAAATACAATAAATGTACCTGTGCTTTGGGTGCTTGTGCAAGCCTAAGGGTTGTTATGTTATATTCTTGGTTGTAGTTCTATTCAACGCCCAGGATTAACATATATGCACGAGACACTCACGCTGGTATTCAGATGTGATGAATATTGAAGCTAGGACTTCTAGCTCCAACACTGATGCTGTCATTATTCGTTAATTCGTTATATGTATACACGTATTGCTTTTGCTTAAGACATATTTTTTGCCTTTTGAAGGAAAGTTGTTGGTGCAGTTAATCTTTGTTTCATCATACATTCAAAGTTGCGTTCGTTTTTTCCATAAAAAAATTATTCACATTTTGTGGAACTCACTTTTTAATGTCTGGTTTAAAGCGAATGGTATAATCATATCAATGAGCCTGCAATACTTGAAGTAGCTTTTTTCTTATTCGGTTGATTTTTCAAGGCGTCGATCTTAGTAAATATGGAAGGATTTTGTACGTGTACCTGAGCATCATCGATGCGCACCCTAGGTCCCTGGAAATAAGTTTATATAACAGGGCAGGAATTTACTTGCCACAGAAAATTACTCTGTTACTCATGAGCCCGTTGCGGTGCGTTACGACACGCTAATTATGTTTCTGCATGTGATTTGAAATGGACGGTTTATGTAATAGCTGCCGCTACCTTTGTCTTCTCTTGCCGTTACATATACAATCATGACGAAACCCTTTTCGACAGCCAAATTTTGTTAAACTTTTAGCTCAGGTCATGATTCTGAGAACCGATGCAAGTCAGCCAACAATGTAATAAATACGCTTATATCGCAACTTGAACATTGGCGTGTGGGTTACTGGACGCACATAGACGCATCTTTAAACGACTTAAGAGTATTTGGACTATCCATAAAAATAAAATAACGACATTTCATAGCCACAGTTACCAAGTAACTCAGATGATAGGTTATCTAGCATTTAGCTGTAGTATATACCTTGCGATTTGACTAACAAATGTTTTTAGAAGCCATGATATGTCGATTTGGTTATTTCGTAGAAGAAGGAATTTTTTAGAAGTTGTTTTAGTTTGTGCAAAACTTTGTTTTGGATGCACCACCCTTATTAACTATAATTAGTTGTTTGCTCTACAATCAGGTATGAAAAGCATTACTGCCAATCGTCATTGGACGTCAAGAGAAGAATCATTAGTGTGTTAGATATCATGATATGTCGATTTGGCCATTTCATTTACAATCACATTGTAGCAGTGGTTACAACTTGTACATTACGTCGTCGTCGCCACCATGCGTACGTATGATTATCTCTTTTACTTACAATTAGGGTTCCAAACCTTTACGCAAGCTTTCATTAGTTTGAACTATCAGTATCATCAGTTTCTATATTGACTTAACGGCACTTTTTTGGAGACATTCAATCCCATATTTAAGCTTAGCTTGCAGCGCTCTGACAGCTGGCAAGTTGATTTGCCATAGGACAATTTGTAACATATTCGGTATCGTGTTAAGTTTGGTTGGTTTCTCTAGGAAAAATAGGCAATTCTTGTAATGCATATATGACCGACACCCCCTTGGAAGTAACGCATTCCTTTACATTAAAATGTTATGCCATAAAATCATAATATCACTTAAGTCCTCTTAAATGATATAAGTCGGTTAATGTGTAATTGGAAAATATATGTGGTCGTTTGGGATGCGTGCCGGGAGGTGATTCACTGATTATTATAGAAGCAGCATGCGTAATTTAATGAATAATTTCACGATCCCATGTAATGTACATTATTTCTATAATAGCCATCCTTGGAATGACATGATTAATTGTGCTGTATATAATAGCCAAACAATCTTTGGAATATACAATGCGTTGAACAATGGCTGAAATAGTGTTGAAGGCATCGACGTCTTTGTAGGCTTCCGCTTTCAAACGAATCATGTACAGCAACATTCTATCTTTGTTCTTGGTCAAATAATAATCTTGCATTACCTTATTACCAAAGGAGCCGAAATATCAAAATATGTCGAGAACAAGCAATGAACTGATGCCACTACAAAATTAGCATTACCATATCTGGTGTGCTTCGATAGAGTGTAAAATATTTAATGTGACAATATATATCAATCTAGTTAGCGGGACTAAAGGATATATCTACATTTTACACCGTGATCAATACGTTTCCGTGCCAAAAGATCAAACACAACGTGAATTTTGCTCCACCTAAGCAACGTATTTAATGAATGAGCAGAACTTAACAAGATCAATCATTTAAGATATAACTTGCCATATCTGATAATTCAACAAGTGGCGTGATGATAACAAAGCCTACAAGCCGCTATTGGAAAACCCGGGTCTGATCAGGCGTGATATGTTTATTTTACTGACATCAGCACAATAGAATGCCAACAGCATTGTAAGGTATTTTTGTTCATAAACACACACGCTGTAGACTACTCCGCTATTAGTTTGCTATGATTTGATTAAATTCAATTTTTATGGCGAAACAAATGTATTAAAAGACATATACACGTACGCTTAAGACGCAGAAGGAGAATATTTAACTTTATTTGTCAAAGATTGTTTCTTTTGTTTCCACTGAACAAGATCCCATTTGTTTTGCAATTAATTGACGAACCATTTGCTAACTGGACCATATTGCAATTGCTGTAAAAAACCAATCTACAGGCAAATATATACACAGGCTGCTCTCCTAGAAAGTGCAGATTCTCCAACAAAATCAATCATGATATGTGTAAAGCTCTCCGGCACGGTAATTGAACAACTATTTTATAGCACCAGCGTCGTTGTAAAATGCCATGCTGACCTCTACCATCGTGCTGCTCTCACTGAAATAATTACCTCAGAAAAAAGCTAATGGATATTATCTGATCTTTGACCCCATGGAGGGTATAAATCAGGTCAAATACAATTTTGGTGCGGTCTATGTGGTGCAATGAACAATTGGAATTGCAATTAGTCATGATTCCCGACTACACAAATCCTAGGTACTAATTTGTTTACCGCTATTGCAAAATTATCTTAGATTATGTGTACTTTCGTAATACATCCTACCTTTTACATGTATGTGATCTAGAGGAGGATAAAGAATTGATTTGATCAAATCCATCATGTATGGGTCTAAACTGTGAACTTAATGGAAAAATCTCATGTTTTGGCTCCTGTCAAGCGATTTTTTAAATTTGTCGAAAACAATCAAAATAAATATATTGGCCATATCAGACTTATATGTTAATATAAATATAATAAATCATAATTGTAATATGTTATGTTAAACGGGCCTTTTCGGCAAAAGCAATCAACCAATTGTAGCATTAACAGGATATATTTACCCTGCAGCATCTTGTGTTTCATTTAATAAGGCAAACATGCATTATTAAACACCTTGTACGTTTCTTTATCTTTCAGAAAATGTATAAGCTTGGAACAATAACTCAAATAAAACGACTCAAGTATTGCAACTGATTGATTAATTCACCACAAGCCATTACACAATTCGCGGACCATTATTCTTTGCACACGGTGCTCTTCTTCCTCAAACTAAGCCCCCCCCCTTCCACCCACTCACGCACCACCTCCCTAAAATATGCCTATATAGGTGTTTCTCCTAGTGGTTCGCTGTAAAATGATGCTCGATGTTTGCATAGTCATAAATGGGAATTCGTGCTTTGAATGTAAATAAATGAGGCGCTATTTAGGCCATGTTAACTGAGTCTGCCAATCCAATTCACAATATTGAATTGCATGAGAAGGCTTAGTTACATTGGCTTTGCCCTTTCGTATATATCTTCCTTTACTTGCCGACGGTTTAACGTACACTAGTTACGGCGCTATTGCATTTGGAGTTTCCTCTGCCATATGTATCATAAAATGTATTGCGGGTCCGGAACGTGATTAATATCAATGTGAAAATTTTTTTTTTTCTAATCCAAACACTCACGACATCACATATTGTTTTTAAAGCATTGTACCGCTGTATAACAGGTGTAGTAAAAAGGTATCACATACTTAAAAATCCATTTCAAGTGAGATAATTAACGCTATTATCTAACATACTTTCTTCTAATTTGCGCTGAATACCAAGACAAACTCGAAACATTCAATTCACCTTGACAAAGATGGTACTCAACTATTTACTGATAAATCGGTCATGTAGTTTTGGTCTCCATTGCATGGCCATATTTTTGTGACCAAATGAAGTATTTCATTTTTAATCAAGCGCATATTCATGACACAAAATATTTTTATACAGACACAAACTGCAGGCATAAAACAACACGACAAACATTTTATTTTTGTAAAATTCAAATGCTATAACGAACATCATATATTATGTTAGAACTCCTCACGGACTGGATGCATGTGCCAAGTAACAAAGGATGTACGAGCGGTGCGCTAGTATGTGAGTGAAGCTGACGCAACCAACAGTCATCTGGCGAGCCTTAAAACGAGGTATCCGTCTAAAGAAATTCCCTACAATTGCACTTAACTGACAAGATGTAACGTAATATAATCCAATACTGCTCTACTAGAAAATCGTGTAATGTTTTTTGACTCAAAAGATCGAGCAATAATGTTCAGATTATTTGTAAACAATGTCACATAAATGTTTTTAAACAGGTGTTTTATACTCATAATAAACATGTACTTTCACCTAGCGTTCGATTACTAAAGTGGGGTTTCTTTTGCTATTTGGTCTGCTTGACCAATCGTGGATGTCGTTCCAAATGATAGCGCGCTATCATTTACACGCGTTAATGTTTAAATACTTTTCACTAACCTTAGTCAGACGAATGTCACTGTCATGGGAATAATTTTTGCACCAGCGCCTCGCCAGCATGCCTTTATGTGCTACGCTAATTGCAACTAACAACGAATTGAGTGCCCGATTTTCTCACCATCTTCTCAGATTACAACGGATTAGCACTCTGCCGAGCTGACAAGACGACATGTCATGGTTAGTAAAATTTACACAAATGTCGTTATAAGATGTTATACCACATGAACAAGTATTTAAACTTTATACCGTAACTTGGACCTTGCTTTTGTACAGCAATGGTTAAAGTTACATTTGTAGATCATTGTGCAATTGTTGGAGAATTTGTGTTATGCTTCCTTGAATAGGCCTCATGTCAAGGAGCCAAACACTTTATTTTTGCAAATATGTAGGCAGGAATTGCAAGTCTTTATTTGGGCATCGCTCTCATCAACTGCCATACATTAGCTCATTTAAGATTTAATTCCGACGCTCAGGTCAACGTTGACCTTACCTCGGTTTGTATCACAACTGTATTAAACATTCGGTACTGCAAACCATCCAGTGCTCGACTTAAAATTCATGCAGTGCTAATTTATGTTGCCTTTTAATCATCGTACTTCCTGTCTTTCACAAACACAGACAACATTTTATTTGGAGTTTAATTGATTGTCGCAAAACATGATCAGTAACAAAATGTGTATGTGATTAGTAATAAATTCGATTAAATGTTCATCGTGGCTCCAGCCTAGTTTTTTTATATTCTGCCTCCTTATATAACCGCTGCTCCTTGCCTTAATTAGTACTGACCATATATCACATGTGCTTTTGTTCCGGCCATCATTTTGCGAATATTGCGAACCATGGTTTTGAAATCACGAGTAGTATGCGTTACCAAAAGATGAATATCACTTCCCCATGTGATGTTCAGCACCTCGTTAAATAGCAATCCCGTCGCTGACATAACTTATGGTGCAGCATACGATTGCCGAACAATCTCTATTACATTCATCGCCTATAATAATGTCTGACAAAGTGTGGAATACACTGCGCAGCTGATAGCTTGGGTATTCACCGTAACCGTTGTTCTGTGTTAAATTATTACCATGTATCACACATTATCTAACGCATATAATGCCATATGGTGCTTATTATCCCAACTGAGCCCCCGACAAAAAAGCATGCAATGACGGCTATCAGTTGACAATGTTGATGTGATGGCAGGCACCTTCTGTTCTGCTTTTCTGTGTATGAAACGCTAGTAGAAAGATGCACAATTGGCTGATTACAGACAGCGGGAATGACTATATTTGTGACTTTATGATCGACGCTCTACGCTTGTTTTAGAGTTACAAGTTAGAGTTGTAACATTAACCGAAAATGTGTAGCATGCATAGTTTAAGCCGTCGCGCATTTAGACTTTTAAGCCATTGTGATCAACGTTTCAGTGATCAGCACTGCGTATTTAAAATACCTTATTTAACACATCCTGCATAAGAACCTTCACGGTAATAATTGCTGAAACATGTTATTGGTTTAGTATGCTACACAAGAACTTACTGATTGATCACGCACTTACAATGCATTGAAACGCGATTGCTTAAGTTGAACAAATAGTCCCCATAAGAGTGATAAAGCGATGGCATCCATTCAGTAAGTATGTGCAAACAATTGGAGCAATTTGTTTTGTGGGAGTGGAAGGATAATCAATATTTAGGTCACGCCCAGTTTGTCATACATACGGGTGTTTCGGGCATATTGACAGTGTAAGTCAATATTCGTGCAACAACTGAATGGGCCGAGTGTCGGTTAAGAGGCCTAATTTTTCATTATGTTTGCAATGCCTACTCAAACTCTGCCGTTCTAGCCCTCGGCGTGCACATGTATGGAAGCTCACCGCATCCGATGTTTTAAACGTCATCAAATAAAGATGTAGGTACATCAAAGAAAAGGTGGCATAGTCATTTATGACAATAATGTTTCAAGATATCTCTATAGCTAAATTCCAGAAAAAATATCAAATCTAATCCCCGGTTGAGTTTGTTTATCAAGCAATCTTTCATAACATGGTGGTTAAGCCACAGCGACAGCGAACCTCAAAGCACAGGCAAACTGCATAGATTTTGTAATGTTCAAGTTGAAGTCGTTGCTGACATAGTTAGAAAATAGCAAAGTGTGATGAATAAATTACGCTGCTATCATCTGGTGAGACTTAACGTGGCGGAAATCTCCTTACATTGTAGTGTATTGACACTTGTTAACACCCTCAAAGCGTCCTTCGGAAAGGTCGCGTCTGTTGTTGACCTCCCGCGATATTCACGAGCTGGTCGGATGCATTTAGCCGCTGCTGTTGCTGGATTAGATGAAGATTGGTCATTGCGACAGATGTCATAGTATCATCGGCTGCTATTTATGTGTTGTCCTCGACGACTGATGAAGCAATATGATTTACTCGCAATCAATGAATAAATGTAAAAGAGGCAATTCGATAAAATCATCATATCAGTGTTCATGTCAGAGTTTGGTCTGATGTAACAGCGCTAGTTTGCGATGACGTTTCCTTCGATTGGTTGCCCGAATAATTCATTGAAAACATCGGCCACAACAACTTCCGTACAAGAACCATTTGCCAGTACTGCCCCAAAGAGCACCATGACACATCAAGGCACATCCCCCAGTTGTACTGAAGCATTTGTGCGGTATAATGGCAATGCCGCAGAGCAGATGACTGCTGAGTGATTGGGGTAATAAAGCATCATATGTTAGATATTCATCTAATTATCGTATCGCTGGGCCCGTCTGTTTATGCACGTTTCATTGTGTTAGTTATTGGTTGTTACCAACGGCAATGCGACTCCAATCAATGTTCCAAATATTGTCATGAATCTTGACCCAACAACCGTCACTACTGAATATACCATAGAGCTTCACAAAACAGCGATATAGCAGAGTATGAGATGTACTTATATGTAGTAACAATGTAACCACTTATGTACAATAAAAATTGTGCTGCTTAGAGCGATATGAATAACCTAAATATGTAAATATTTGCCAACAACTTGTACAACATTAGGTTTCATGTTAACGAGGTGAAACTGTGTGCCTCCAAATTCAATCAGCCGCTGGGATAGACAGTTTTTTCTATGAGGCTTTTTCTATATAAATGTAATTTAATCCATCGCATGTGAAAAATACGATGTGTGAAGGTGAACAAGAGTACGGTAAAAGTAAGTTGTTTGGATTAATTTTCTTTAATTTTAATCCGCTTCTTTATTCCACGAAGGTGTCGTCGCCTTACGTTACGCATTCGGATGATTTCAAAGCTTTGACATGAATAAATTGAAGCAATCCATCATATGGGTTTTGCAGAGGAATAATTTCCTCCAGAAAATCTATCGCAAGTAACGGTTAAATTAATGTTAATACATCCCAATTCTCATAGCATGCATCGCCTGTAAAGACGCATTGATCATTATGACCGATTAGTCTTTTTCTCTTAATCTTATGTTATCTTCTTATTTGACATGAATATTTAGGTCGATACTGTATCATAAGCGGATGAGACTCAGGATGCACACAAATTAATTCCGTTTCGAGAAAAGAAATGTGTTATTCGTCTTCGTGATTTATTTTCATATACATGAATCCATCTCTATTTCTGCTGATAAAACATGAATGAATATGAATATAAACGCACTAAACAGAGTAAACAAAGCAATAAACTACTCACTTTAAATGACGCTAATGATTTAGACAAGTGATGTTTTATGGATTTTGAGGTTTTCTTGTTACTCCATGTACCGACTGTTTGTCTGCGGCGCTAACTTATTATACTTAGTGTCACAGCGTGCACTCCTGTAGTAGGTCACAATAGCCGACCAACTGAATTCTATAATCCTTATCGAGCAACGGTGATTAATTGATATTATAAATAAACAATCGCACTAGTTTGCTTACCATATTAATGTCTTGCTAGGCACAGAATATGATTGATCCTGCTATTGTTACCCATCATACATAACAATATGAATCCTGCCTTTCGACAGAACCTATCGTTACATATATATCAATGTCTGGCACAGAAATGAATAGATCCGTCACAGATCAATGTATTACCTGCATAAATGTATTTTATGTTGCTTCCCGACATCGTACCGTTGTCGCAGATATTCATTTTTCTTGGAAGTAATGAAAGATTGCAGTGTAATTTGTTGTCCGATATAGTACGAGAAGGCGGTGGCGAGCTTTGTATGCAAACATAAGCTGCGCATGATCATCGATAGAGAAAATTTGAATTAAACTGCTAATGAACTATTGTATGGTCTCAGACAGCCGTGTACATATTACAGATTTTCACAAAGCAAGTTCCATTATTGACATGTCAAATAGACATTGCTATGTCAAGTCCAAATTTGAGCTCAATTATACTGATGTAACAGCATATTAGCCCAATGATGGGATCAGTTAACTCCCGCGATTTTAGGAACGCTTTAGGCTTGCTCTGTATAAGCTGAGGCAAGAATCGGTTACAGGAAGTGACCTTCAGTACTTCAAAGCTTGTTACCATCGGCGTTGGTTAAGGGATAAAGATAACCTTAGCCGGAACCATATTAAACATTTAGACGCACGTGGTAAACACTGATTTCAATGTATTTGGGCGCGTGAACCAGGAGATAAGTTTACGTCTCAAATTACGTAGTATGTACTATTGCCGGAATCAGCACGGTGCAAAATTGTAAAATTACTACATTACCAAGCTGTTGAATATCTAGACTTCAAACTAAATAACTCTCAAATGTGTATCGCGACGCGCGTGTGGGTGTGTATGTGTGTGTATGTATTTGTGTGTGTGTATCGAATTATGGTCTTTTTTAGCGACTAGGCTATGTACGACTTGCAGTGAGAACGTACCTCTAAGGGTTGTAACTGTCAGGGAGCTCGTCGTCCTCGTTTATTCAGGGCAAATAATATAGGTAAAATTCTTATCAAATTTTTAAATTTGTACTTCTTTCGACAATGAATATGTCTGAACCGGAATTCCTATGAAAAAGCCATATCAATTCCGTGGATCAAAAATAATTTCACTGACTGTAATGCACAATTTATGACGTTTCCTGTGAAAGGCTACCAAAGCCCCATAATGATAAGCGATCCGTAATGGTTAAATTTGACTTGGGGAATAATTTCTTAACTGATGCGAACCTTAATCTGATACAGATACTTATAATGCACATACTACCTTCATAAATGCATACATTCATTGGTTATTGCTTAGGTCATTGTTCAACCTGCTTACAAGCTGCATGCGCTACTAAAAGATGATTATTACTTTCAAATGTGATAGTCCTCTTATGGCTGACACATCCTACGATGAAGTATGCGACCATTTATATTATATTCAAAGCATTGAATGATGTCTTACAAAGAATAAAAGGCAACCACGTCATAGCTGGCTTCATCATCCAAAACGTTACACCAATCGTTACTTTTATTTTTTGGCCAATGATAATCTTGCATCACAGTATACTATAATGCCTATAATGTCATACGGTGTCAAACATCCCTCCTGAGACCTAATGATGCACTTCATTGCAGTGACCGCAAGCAGTTTATAACTAGCTCACATCTCCTGTGACTGGTGATTTCTGAATTTCAATTTCGATAAAAAGCAACGTGAACGTTGTGCGATATGGTGATTACAGGCAATAGTAACCAGTACATTGACCACACGAGCGATAGTGTACGCTACAATATTTTGCGTTCAAAATGTTCGTTTATAAATTGTATTAACGTTTTGACATGCGCTGCCTCTGTGATCCGTTTTATATTGCCAAGTATTGCTTAGCTATTGCGTATCGAAAATATATTGACAGGTAGGTGCTTAAGGCAAAACAAACGTGTTCATAAAAGGGATATAACGATGCAATCCTATTACAAGTCCTATTGCAAATGATCGCAGTCAGACGCAATATTTGAATAGTAGGTTGATAATCAACTGTAAGTACCAGCCCCACAGAACTAACGTATATATGTATTTATGGCAGCCTTATCCAATAATTAGGTTATAGTTGATCGTGCGATGTCCGGGTTGTTTTATCGTCAGCTAAACGTGCAACAATTGTGGTTCATGGATGATACAAAACAACCGCTTTTGGTAATACCTGTTACATTTATAGGGTAATTGACATGTAAAAGGCTATTAGTCTTAAATTATATAGCTTTCACCTACACCATTACAGCAACATCTATATTAAGGGCACATCACATCATTTCTAAAATGATGCTAATACACACTTTTGTTACGACCAACGTTTTAAACATCGGGCAATGTAGCACGGCAATATGCAACGCATACATATATTCCTAAATATTAGTAGCAAAACGTCGCGTGTACGTCTTTGCATAATAATATACTCTAATGTAGCAGGGGATAGCTTAACGTTTACCTGTTCAACTTAGCGCACAGGTACTACATTATCTTTCTGAATCACCGATAGGTGGTTAGTCTTCATTGAGATCGCCTTATTTCTCACTGGTTAAAGGCTCCTACGATGTATATCTAGCTTAAGATATTACGATAAATAATGTTGGAGATTGCAAATTGTCATTACGTCAAACGTTAATTTTTTTCAGAAATTCCGGAAAACAGATTCACATTTTAGAATAGAGACACAAAAGTCTTGCTTTACGTCATTCATCAAAAGAGAATCGCACACATCTCAGAATCAAAGCTGGTCATGTTGATCCTTTGATGCGCTTAGAGAACTTCTCCAATGTAATTTGTAACTCGATTGTACAATCTATCGACGATACATTGGTTCTTTCATGAGGATCATTCAAATCACGGAAAACAACCAAGCGCTAAGTTGGAAACTGTCAGCTCTTATAGCCTCGTAACGCTACTTAGCCTTTTGACAAACAAAATAGCTTTAGTTCAATGCAGACTGTCTGGGATGTTTCACCTAGCTAGCTACTGTTCATTAAAAGTTTCTTCGTCAACGTCTTTATTTCGAAGCTATGCCTTGACGGTTGCAATGTCATTGGCTGGAATGACTCAGTTATTAGCGATCGATGCAAAAAGGAATATGCCTAGAGCCGAAGAAATATCCTATTATGTCGGGTGCATGTTAGCCATGAATTCCAAATACAGGTTTAAGACATAGACTCAAACAGCATGCAGTTTGAAGCTGGCTATTGCTTTTATCCTATGTCTTTATGTGCGCAGTCTTGGAACAATACTGGCGCTGCTAAGCTTGCTTACGCTTAACCTAAAGTATAATATAGGTCTTTCGCAACAATGGGAGATAAACGACAACATATAGTAAAGGTAAATTATGCTTCACATTTTTACAGAGGATACGAATTGCGTTAAAAATACGTTCATTAACTTCTTACGTAAAATCACATTTGTCAGTCCTTGATGACAAGGGACGAAAAGTTTGTTTTACAACCGCATCTTTGATGACTTAATATGTTGACGGAATTACAGTGCATGCGTATATTATATATAAAATACCACTCCAATGTATTGCGGCAATCTATATATATATATATATATATATATATATATACTATATATATAGCCATGACCGGAGATACAGTTATTTGTTCTCGGCGATATTAGAAGAAGGCATTTCGTGTCTGTAATAAATGATACCGTTATATGTGGGACAATAGTCACATTGAAGCAGAGACTAACATTGATAGAACATCTGATAGCATCTGTTTAAACGTAAATAGGAAGCCAGTAACTGCAGCGAGATGTAGCTTCACCAATCCCATTAATTACAGCTTGTTACCTGTCGCAGCTACATTCATTGTAAGAATTGTCACTGTTGTGCGTCTACGTCCGACAAAAGGCCAACAACAAAAGCACTAGCTATGCGTGTCTTGCGCTCAATTATCATTACAATCATATGATTGTGTAAATCGTACTAAACATCTTACAAAACCTATTAAATCAACAGCTGCTCTTCCTGGGGCAAATGCATCTATCTTGTAATTGTCTGAAAAACTGACGGATCTGAAAGTCACCCTTATTGCTAACGTGTTATGGGTAAACTGTGGTTTTCGTGCAGCTCTCGTTGACTGTTTGTTTATCTAGAAAAGCAAATCGTTTACCCTGATCACTCTAAGAAGAAATATCTAACACACTCTAGCAACACATGCCTGACCTGGGCGTGTTATCCTCAGTACGCGTGAGCCCGGGTGTTTGCCCTCACAGAACGATATCAGATCTTCCTTGGCAAATATAAATGAGCTAATGAGACTTAGTAGACCCTCGCTTAACTCTTAGTAGCATATGAATCTTGCTTTGTTGCGTTAGAAGCAAGCTGTTATTGTCGTTGAGCAGCTTTAGGTAATATTGTCGATTCTTCTGCCAAAACATAGATTACTGTACAACATTTACAAGGCTCAAATTAACATCTATTTTTGAGCGTTACAACTTTCATCTGGCTAACTGTTACATCCTTAAACGTGTTTTGGACATATCTGTTGGTAACCGAGTCGGATTGTGGTCCCAGTTGTGATCTATATTGCCTCTTTAAGATAATAGACTTCTCAGCAACATTTCATTGCAATCGTATTTAGGCATTAAAATTGAGCCTCTCCACTCAGCCTCATTAGTAAAGTGTTAAATAATTGTACAGTCGAGAAGACAAAACGCGGTTCTTGCTGCAATAATCTGACAAACTTGAATTGCATACCAGTTACATTAATAAAAGGTCTATACTGTTCCTAAATATCATCATTATCGTATGTGCTTATTAGAGTTATAAGAATTCAGGCTTAGGCAGGCCTATCCGCTCGTCATATAGTTTTTTCCCTGTAGACTTCAATATTTATGAACAAATTATAGGTTAGAGCAACGTCATAAGCATAACAGTTGGTTCATCCTCTCCTTCATATATTGGAGATATAATCATCGCTAACACTCCACACGATTCGACACCGCCTATCAACTCTGAAGTGTGAAGAATATTACACTATTGCACAGATGCAATAATGATATATACTAGTGTTTTTCAGCTCTGTTTTGTTGGATATCATTCGTCGGAATATTAACATTGCTTGGCTGAGCTTAATGCAATACCATGTACTATATATCTCACTCCCGTGACGTAATCTCTTCATACGTTCACATGTTCCGGTAGTGAACTAGACTTTATTTCATTCGCGTGTAATTTAGGAGTCACCGACATGCCTTTGCCTATCTAACTGGACATATTTCCGATGCCAAGAGTGACAACAGGAAATGCCTTGGCATCTTTATTTAACCAGTCGATGTTCCTTCGACATCGGAAAATTGGTGATACTGATGAATGAGTCTTTTTAGCGTGTTAACAGTCGTCGACCTCCTACTAACTCGGAACACTCAAAACGGATGATTATTGATTGACATAACAAATTCAGACTGATGACGAGTGGATTTGAACTGCTTAAATGGATTGACACGATGGCATAAAGGAAATGCTGTCAAAAAGCCTGTTGCCGTCACCAAATATCATAACAAATAATTCACGGTATTCATATCTTCCTCATAAGCATCAATAACACATTGAAATCTACTTTAACGAATCACTGTCCGTATTAATATAGATCTCCTTTTAATACTGACGTGATTTCTTGAACCATTAACGATGACGTTACTTGTGCTGCGTATGACAATATTACCCTTATTTCTCTCATAAAATGTACGTTATGTCATGGAGTGATACTTATCCCATAACGTGCATATGATGCAACCTTATTTTAACTGTAAGCGACGAGATGGCTAATTCCAGTCATCGTGTCCTTGTCTTTATTGAGGTCCATCCACTGCAAAAAAAGAAATTTATTGTTTCCCCTCATTAAGTTTTGCATTCATTTATGAAACCTTCCCGTTTCTCCAGTGCACATTGTCCGTCTATTAAACATTAAATCGAATGCATATTTGAATATGTCCGGTTAGGAAACCGTATCCAGTCAAATTAGTGGAGGTCTAATAAAAATAAAAATCTGTATATTCACGTGGGCGTTATGAAAGGATAATCACGAATCAAGACCAAAAAAGGATGCTTCGCGTTTTATCTTATGAACAAAATATTGTTCCAATGTATAGATTTGTCCATTAAGCTGCATACTATGGGAGTTTGGGAATGTCAGGAATTTTACATAGAATCGCTGTTCTTCTTTATTGTGCCTGGATAATTCAATAGATGCCGCTGGATCCTAATGATGAACAGTTTTGTCCGTACTTTCAGAGCGAATCTTTTCATCTGCATCCAATTAGTTGCTCTACACAAGCGGTTCGATGGGCGAGTGAAACGACGTGGAAGAATGTAAAGGGGTAACCGTATTCGATCTTGCATGTCAATAGATAGTGTATTGGTTCAGCGGACGGCGGTCCGTTTTTGTTAAACTCAGTCATACCACGAACATACAATGCAAAAAGGCAGTCGCAAACATATAAAGGTGCCTTAAATAATTTCCGATCGAGTGACTGCATGATATTATAAATACAGCACTGATATAAGCACTTCAACGTTAATAAACTATAATAGGTATTTGCGTCATGCAAATATATTCGCTCTTATGACCATGAGGGACATATCTTAGGTTACAGTTTCAAGTGGCTAAAACAAAGCTATACAAACAGCCTGTACGCCCAGCGACCACCCCTGTATAAATAGCTTGCGTAGAGTACTAAGTATATATATATATATACATATATAAATAAATTGAATATATATATATATAGATATATATATATATATATATATATATATATATATATATGTATATATATATATGCATATATCTATATATTTATATCTATATATATATATATATATATATGTATATATGCATATATATATATATATATATATATATATATATATGTATATATATATAAAAAATATATATATATAGGGATATATATATACATATATATATATAGAATATATTATAAATATATATAGATATATACAGAGAGAAAAAAGATATATATCTCTAGATTTATAGATGGAGAGAGAGAGGAATATATATAGAGGGATAAATGTAAATATATATGGGAGGGAGATATGTGTAGATATGATATAGTATATATAGAGAGATACAGAGATATATAGATAGAGAGATATATATAGAGAGAGAGAGAGATATATAGAGAGAGATATATATATCTCTCTCTAGAGATATAGATATATCTCTCTATATATATAGATCTATATATCTCTATATCTCTATATATAGAGATATATATATCTCTCTATATATATCTCTATATATCTATATATCTATATATATATATATATATATATATATATATATCTCTATCTCTATATATATATATATATATCTCTATATATATATATATATATATATATATATAAAACCCGGCTGTGTCCAATTCCTAAAAGAATAATTCAATAAATATCTATATAGTTTGATTTGGTTGCTTATTGGCTCTTTGTCTATGTCACGGATCTAATTTCTGGATTGGTTATTGGCCTCTGTCATAACCATTATCGGTCAATCGAATGTGCGATAAATTGTATCTATGCATTGGGGGGATAGTCAACGACTTTTGATGAACAAATGTATACCTACACAGACCATTCGCTTTGTTTAGTTGTAGCATCAAACTTTTATCTCGACAATAACAAAATATTGCCACTTACTTGACATAAACTGGCGTTGGTTAACTTATCGTAAACGCATGCCATATTTTATCAGTGCATAGCGTTTGTTTTAGGTTGCTAGTGCAAAAAGAGAGAATGATCAGGCCAGTGAACGCTACATATATTGGCTCCATTGCATTTATACAACAGCAACAACACTTCTAGGAGAACATTGCTGGGACATTGTGTCGCCTGGTGCGAAACCTGCTCATGTTTACATCAAAGCAGACAATGGTTTTTCCGGGAAGCGCGCGACCGGAAGGTCGAGCAAAGCCCAATTAATAGTGCTTCTTTGCTTGAGGCAGAGATTGATTACATGGGTACGAGCAACATCCTCTGCTCTTGAGAATGCACATGTTGTGCCCATAAAACATTCCCTTAGCTATTGATGCCCTCTGCCTATCACTGTGCGAGATAATAGCTATAAAACTGATCACGCCTGATATATTCTCATGAACAATATCACTTTCAATATTTAAACTGTTCTGTTATGCTTTACAACTCCATTCGCAAAACAGTTGTCTGGATCCCAGGATTACAACGAACATGGTCTGTATTACCTGAGCTAAGAAGCGGTCACAGAGGCCTTCATCACTGAAATGCATTATACCATCAATATTTGTAAAGGGCGTGACAATACCATGGCGGAGTAATAATATCGAATATAACAACCGACCATGTTTAAATTTTAATCAACGGAACAAAGCAGAAAGCATGATCTAATCAGTGGGCACCTCAGTGGACCGTGACGCAAAGTACAAATATAAGCTATATAATTCCACATCATTGTGACGGCCGTTACTGTAGATATGATACGTTCTTATTAGTGCTTTCATATGATTAGATGTTACTGTTCACCGCAGTGTTAGCCCTTGTGTGCTTCATACAAGACAGGCATGGCGTATGCTATAACTATAGTGCATGTGTTTAATGTCGCTGGTGCGAAGTACAAAGTCCTTGAACAGTGCATTGATTAACGAAGCAAAGTTATGCAGGATAAAAGATATACGATATTGGTGCAACAGCGTATTAATCACAATTACTGCTCGATGTGGCATCTAGCACTGACGTGCTGATTTATAAACAGCTACACAAACATTAACCTAAAGCATACTGGTAAACAGGGCAGGGCGCAGCATCGAGAGCTTTTGGAAGATTGATTTCAATTGGAATGTGTGGGGTATGTCACTCTGGAGTACAACGTTGGCTATTAGCCATTTTTTTATCAGTTGCTCTCCCGAGTTTAGCCGCGATATAAACCAGCCTCATGTGTTTCGCTGTACAAGGGAATAGTTTTATACAAAATACAGTAAGTATTGTCCTATAGAGTACTAGTCAGTGCGCATACTGGTCACATGATCCATATTCCATCCAATATTTGCACTCTCCACTAAAACCATGTTTCGCGAGATAACAATCATCAAAACTGATAGCTGGGTTCCAGTAACTCGTGAAATATGGTGTGTATTAGCTGCAGTAAGAGGCATGTACAAGAAGCAGCATTCAGCACTTCAACTGAAAGGCAAGGTGAACGGCTTGATACAACCTAGGCCCAACCTACTAAAGACTTGATCGTATTTAACACCTGTCAAAAACATCTGTTTTGTTTCAGACCCTCTTTTCGCACCAGTGAGTTCACCAATCATTCGAAACAGGGCCATACTTTGTGATTAGGAGAGGGGGGGGGGGGGGGGGGGGGGGTTGTAATGATGAATAACTAGCATGAGTACTTTATTCGTATAGTCGCAGCGCCAGCATATGATATAAGTAAGAGCTCAGTTTAACGCAGCTACCTATGCTCTTGTGTGGTACTTGCTGTTTCGTATTATTAATCTTCTTTTCATCAGATTTATATCGCGCATGGCACCCATACAATCGACATGTTGTCCTCTAACACATACCAATATTTATTTCCACTGCAAATATTGAGTGTAGCTTTTTAGCAAATCACGTCTGTTATTCGAAATGAACATTCAAATATGCTTACCCAGATATGGTACATATATCTAGGTTTAGGCAACATCAAGGAATCGTTTTCTACCAAGATTGAACAGCGGAAGCGCGGCGCTATAATTTTATATACAGGAAGCTCTCAACCAACCCCATGAGCCATTGATTAATGTCACAAGCATGTTGGCGATCCTTCATGTGTCGACGTACTTTCACTATTGGAGCAAATATGTCGATTCTTTCACCATGGAAAGTAAACCAAAAGCCACCTTCCATCGCTCGCTAATGGAAGGGATCATCCGCGAGGTTCACAGTCGCAATGCATGCAATGGGATTACGGAGCCATTAGTGATTTAGATGAAATGTCCTGAAGCAGCAATATTATTTTCATGCTCTACGACAGACGAGAGTTAATGTTACAGCCGATTACTAACGTGTAAAAGCCCAATGAATTCATTCCACGTTGGTGCAAATAATGGTGTAATGGTACTTTAGTGTTACAGCGTTTGTCCGGCTAGAATATAAGCTCTAAACTATCATTACGTCTTAACGTTTTACATGGAGATGGCGATGGATAAAATCCAACGTACGCTGCATGGAACATTTTATCTGCCGCTGAATTTCATTAAAGAAATACTTCAGCTGTACCTTGTGTCCGCCAAAGTGGCTGAAACGATGCTCTGATTCACAGGATTTAATATGGGTTGCTTTTCAACTTATGAATCATAGATAATTCAAATGTGCTATCAAATGGCGAAATGCTCATTGATGACATGACTTCATCGTATTCTATCATTTGTCGCGAGCACCACCTCCTCAGGATGATACCGACAAATAACACCAGCACTGATTATATGTAATTCGTTAAGAACAACAGACCATACGAGAAATTGAATGTCATCGCACATTGCGACGGTTTATGGCCATGATTATAGTGAATATGATGCGCCGACGCCAAATTGTATTATTTGCACAGCGTAATCAATGCCTGGCGCGATTGTCTAGTCAAAGCCTTTTTTTAGCTTCTTGAAAGCCGTCATAATTGATACATGTAGATCATGCATGAGAGTAAATACGTTCTGCAAAGGAGCGTAGCTTGGGTTTTACTCAGGGACTGATTAAACTTGGCTCATATCATAAAACACCTGTCATTTAAGAACTGCATATGTAATGATCACACCATAAAGCATAGGCATTTTCTCCGCAAGCTTAAAAAAGCACATGCATTGGTTTAATTATGAGATGAAAATGTATTATTGAAAGAGAAAGAATATTCATAGCAGCAAATTTGTTCATCTTCTAGGGCTTATTTTCTAGGTTTACTCGTGTATTGAAGGCTTGTTACTAAAATCAAATTTAATATGTTATCTCGATTATATATTTCTATGTCACATAGACTAGGAATGAAACTTTGCATTACTGTCACGTTGATTAAACATTAAATGGTATAGTGAAATACAAATTTCCTTCCCTCTGCACTCTACATTTGCTGAATCAATATTATGCAGACCGAAGTGGAATTCTACAAATACAACGTTTCATAGAAAAGATGTTGCGTGCTACTTATGT
The DNA here is from genome assembly GCA_034190875.2 of Urechis unicinctus. Lineage (NCBI taxonomy): Eukaryota > Metazoa > Annelida > Polychaeta > Xenopneusta > Urechidae > Urechis > Urechis unicinctus. The sequence goes on along the minus strand of CM067352.1, from coordinate 8,094,875 downwards.
ATGGTCAGCATAATCGTTCTGTAGGTGGTTTGGTCCGTGTAGTTAGGTTCTGTACAATCCGATTACAATGAAGGTACTATTGATTCAAGGGTGTCTGGCTATTGCAGTGTTGCCAGGAAGCCAAATGTGTAAACACCTACGTCAGAACCCTGTAACTATAGTTGAAGTTAACCACGTCTGTAGAGTATACACATGTCCATTGCTACAGACGGCTTCATTTACCGACGCTTGGTCTTCTTAGTGAGTATCCAACTGTTTACATCGCATATAAACCAATTTACGGTCGTGGCAATAGAGCTCTTTACTGAACCCACTGCGTATGATGTGCATTATTCAAACACATCCAATCGTCTTTTGGGAGCAAATGACGGAGAATTAGGAATACATAGTAATTATAAAACTGTTGACTTTTGCACTTTAAAAAATGTGGCATTTGAATGGATTCGTACCTTCAGGCAAACATAGAACGCAGTAGTGTCGAGTATAATATGTCAATTTGATAAATGGGTTGGCAGGATACTTGCGTTCTGGAAATGCTTCCTGCTGTTATAAGAATAAAAGATGACTCTGTTGCTCAGCTGTCAATGTACTGTCGTTAATTATTTCTGTAAAACAATCGGCTGCATTAATTTAACTATGATATATGAAGCTGTCTGACGTTCAGCGGAAATTAGGACAGCACATCAAATCAATGGTAAATTTTGCAATTCTTATTTCCATTCGGCACGAGAACTATACACTGTGAAGTGAATACTATTTTTGTTCTGGTAGTCGGGGTGCTTTATGAGTTATTACCGACATATGCTTACAATTGTCAAAGACTCACCGTCAAGAAATATCGACACAATACTCTTCCGGTAGATTTGCCTCACAAATTATGTACATCTGTAAACTTCCAATTGATGTTAATCTTTCGATGAATACTGTATTACTTATGGATTGCCGTCAAATAAAACAACCGCAGGCTCACAGGTGAATTATGCTTATCAAGTGTTCAACCAATCTATATGTTGATTGCTATGAATGGACATTGTCTCTAGGATGTTATCAATGATCACTCATTTTTGACGGGGTTTACAGAGTCACAGCCCAACGTCGTTGATAAAGCATAACAACGACAAACGTACATTATATATGGAGTTGATGACTTTGTTGTGGTTATCCGAATTATATATAATACGCAACTTGCTTAAGAATAAAGCCTCTCTCTATATAAGTCACTTCTTTGTTGTGATGGTCAATGGGGTGTCTTTCATACGCCCCTCCCTGTTATATAGTCCATGCAATGAGCATATTTGGTCAAGGTGTTCAATATTTGTAATGCACTGCAGATCCATCAAGCTGTACAAGTTGTTGCTTTCGTGAAATGCCATTGTTTATACAGTGCATATAACAAGATAAGAAATAATGCCTAGGTATTGCTTTAGCCATGGTCAAATAGCCAAAACAACGTTGTTAACTTGCAATCAGTTCAACGAGTATTTCAATAAGTGCAGTACAATCATGTAACTTCAGCAGTACCATAGGAATCCCGGTAAAGGTAAAGTTGATTCAATAAACAAAAACGATGACGGCTTGCGCGGAGCTATTGAAACAAATAAAAGCATTTCTAAATACATTAAGTAGGTAACTATCCTACATAAAACATTAAAGCAGCTTTGTGTATAATGATGATTAATCATTACTAAATCCATATGTAACATGCCAGCGCAGCTGAACTTTATAACCCAAAGTACCAGCACATATTGAAAAATTGGCGACCAAAATTTACTTAATTGCTTCTGGGTATAATTGCTTTAGCATTTTAGATAAAGACTCTCATTGACGATTCAATCGGAATGTAGTGTAACGAAGCATTATTAGTGGTGGTACTTCTGCTGCTATTAGATCAAATTGTGTAGTACACGTGACGAAAAATGCAACTTTAAATCAATTAAATTATTTCATCTGAATATGGAAATAAACAGCAAAGCATTGCTTATGAATCTGTTTATCGGTGGTGTGAAAATATTTCGGTCATGCCAATTGCGCAATATAAATAAGGTCTTAAATGTGCTATAGCTGGCACCAATCGTGCAGGGTAACAACGTGCTGGTTCTAATACAAACCACCAATGGTCGCTAAGTGAAGGAACTGCATGATTCCATTATTTTTAATGGGGCGTCAGACGATTTTCCCCAGCAACGAGTCTCCGCTTCAATGATGAAGCGCTTTTGATGATGCTAGCAGGTTATAAACTCAGGTAACACTATTTGAGTGCGATTGAAAAGCTTTTACCTAATTGCTCTCACCGCGATACGCCTTAGATTATGCACAACGTATTATATTACCCTTGCTACAGCGATGACATTAATTCCCTGTTTAGCAGTATTAAATCCATTTCACCGCGTCATAAACACAATGTGTCTTCGTTATAAAAAAAGCCAACACAGCACTGCCGAAGATAAATCATGCCTTTGCTGGCATTTGAGTGGGATACTTTACATATCGTGATTACAGTGATAAGATAGCATAAACTGCGGTTAACGATTTGAACGTTACCATTGTAGTAATGCTGTCCATTCAATAACAACACAAATGCATATCAAGTAGTGTTATATATCTTAGCCTCTCGAATAGATGTGAGTTTTATCATTTATCGATTATCAGCAAGGCAATAACTGGCAATGAAATAATCAAAAGAAGCATTATTGATCTTGGATTTGTACATCGCTGCTTGTTTACCTCAATAAGTAGCTTGTTAACTAATCATATATAATCAAACAATACATGCCTTATGTTGTTTTTGTTATTGTCTGTCTGCGCACATCCAGATGTTGACCGCGCAAGAAGTTCATGTAAAATCTCTTCAATATGGTTCAACACAGATAGACATGGCAACTACTCACTATGTCATTGCTGTTTATCTCCTAACCTTTGCAGGTTTTACTGGTATAATGGAGGACGGTCCTTTATTGCCGGTGAACAATATCTGCTTGTGATCCATTATGTTATCTAGTAAATAGTTTCTATTGTTTTACAATGTTCAGTTCATCCAACTGTACAATTATTTTACGACATGCTTATGTTTACAAATGACAAGGTCTTTGACTCAAATGCCAGTATTTGGTTGCAATGGAATGTGCAGCATAGATAGCAAATGAGACCACAATCACATTTAGCTGCAAACAGATATGTCCTAAATACATTTGTAACAGTCAAATGATAGGTTAATTAACAGGTGCGGATATTAAACCAGTAGTTCATTTAAACCTGTGCCTGTTTGAGTACAAATATATATAGATACTGCATACATAATTACCTGATGTTGCTCATAAGCAATAACTGCTTGTCTGCCAAGTCAACTAGACAAAATTGTTTAGCGACTAAGGCTTAGATTAGACGATGACATACAACGTCTCATCTTAAAGAGTTGGTACATCTTTGCCGAACCAGATGGAAGGATTTTCACGTGATAGTCATTGAAGGTCAACATCTGGGTTTTACAAAGACAACAACGCCCTTACAATTAGACAGGTGTTGCTTGATAATGTGGGCTGGGTGAACGATCTGCTTTTCAAGGTGAACAGTCAGAAAGAGCTGCAACAGTGATGCTCGCCTCTTATATTTCATACACCGGGAATTACAATAATGTCGCATGTTTCGTAGCCCAACGATCAATGCAACGTATACCTATATGCGTCGTCGTGCGGTCAAGCATTCAATGAGATCAGATACTTTGATTAGATCAATGATGGCACTAAGCTAATGATTAAAATAACGAGGCCACTTTATGATTTTTTAGTGTCTAGGCACTTGCCAAAAATGTAGCTTTTGGTCACTATGTTAGTTTAATTGGACAGTTCGTCTGAAATCCCAGTTTATGCGGACTAAATGACCATAATTATGAGGTGCATCATTCAACACTACCAGGAAGGATTATTCCAATAATTCAATTGGAGTATCAATCACAACACTTCAGTTTATTCTCCTAAATGCTCCATCACGAAATTTACATTTATTAAAACCTCTACTCAACATGAATATGCGAAACTCTCATATCCACTGAAGGTGGCTTGCAATGCTATAAATAAGTAATGGAGGACCTTAACGACGGTTACATCAAACGTCAATGTCTTGTTTTGTAACCTTGCAATTGTAGCTAGCTTAAATATCAATTTAGCGATCAAACATGACATAATGTATCATCTAAACATATCGTACATTTTCCACCGTTCATTAGAAATAGAAAATTAGCGAGTCTCACGTGTCTGTACCATGGATCAATACACGCATTTGATTACATTATGATCAATGTTGGATCAATCATTCTTCACTGGTTTGAAATATGCACACGTCTGGCTGAGCAACTCCCGGTCAGTTGAGTTGTTAATATTGACATCTAAGTGTGTACATATACGGTATGAATTAGGTTATTTTTTTATATATTTGGAATTTGATCACAATTATATAATCTACTGTCGATTAACTACAATATTCCCGGATGCACTTTACAACGGAAAATGCATCACAAAATATGCAAGTTGGAATTCATTGCTCGACTATTACAATCACCCGAATGTACATATAGTGTACTATATACTGCTTCCTCACGCTGTCATCCTATCTTTATAATGACGTGTAACTATCAGTATTCAATGGGTTTGGTGTAACTTTTGGTATCAGAAACCTACTTGAGTTACATTTTATGCGGTTTTGTAAAAAGCGCTCTGTATGCAATGTGTCATAATTGATCTGTCATTTACATTCAGCAAAAAAATGCAATGCATCAGCATTAAGACTAACAAGGTTTCAGGGGTGAGCCGATTAACATTCACTAGTCACTCTGAGTTTTTTATCGGAATTTATAGGGCACATTTATAACATGAAATTACCGTGCGGTCGCCATTCCTTTAGAGTGACATATATATATGTAGCAGAAAGAGTTCAACTGTGTGCTACGGAACACGTACACGGCATGTACACGATTGCCGATGACGAACGCAAGGGCACTTATAGAGCAGTAGTTTTTGCTTGGCCAGCCTTTATCGCACGGTTAATATCAATGCAATGTAAAACATGTCATCGGCTCCTCAGATGGAAATGACTAGAGAAAAACTGTTGCTATATAATCAGCTTATGTGCGTCTTTTGTTCTATGAAGCGAATTGCTGGTGTACGGACTAGGTTTTTGGCGAATAGCTAACCACTTTATCGCTTATTAACGGTACTCATGACTCATTATCACCATTAATGCAAGCCCCGCATTAACTCCTATCGGACATCCAAACACAAGGTTGGTAAACGCTACGAAGTGATAACTTTCTTATATATTATAAGGCTTAGTGAATCATAAGAAACTAATAGTTCTTGTTAATTTAGTTACGTTAATTAGCACTCGAATTGCTTTCCTCTGATATCGCTGTCAATGCATCATTGTATTTCCCTGATAATAAAACCCGAATCCAATGTTATTGAAGCATCAAGTACGGACTACTACCCTTCGTTTGACAGAAATGCTTTTAGCAAGCTTTGGTGTAGCACCCATAAGGCACGCTCGGGGGCGTTGAGTGCCCAATCAGTGGCTGATTTCATAGATGGCAGAAGGATGAACCTTTTGACAAATGTGCAGATACGGCACGATTAAGCTGAAGGATCTGTCCTACATAAATGTCAGTATGATGACTATGATGGTAACAGCAAAAGGCCCGCTTGCCCAACAGACACACAATGAAAAACCATTCAACTGTTACAAGGACACTAAACTTGGAATGGATTTAACATGATAGTTATTATGAATATCATTTAGCTAAAAACAGACATATGTGTGGATGCTATTATCTCCCACGCCTACTGTCAGTCATACAACTTGCTGTATACTTTACTTGAGCGCTGATTATTCTCCATGTCCTATATCATACACGACATTGAGCAGCAGATTGATTATCGGCAAAGTTCGTTTCAATCCATGTCAAGTATATATAAGGTAAGCAGTATTTTGTTTTTATAAATGCACGTATTCGTATATGCATCTATATATATGTATGTATGTAAGTATGTTTTTGTGTGTACGCATGTATGTAGGTTTTAACATTTGTATGTGGTTGGTATATATTTGCGTACTATATATATATATATATAATATATATATGTATATCTAATATAGATATATATATATATATATATATATATATTATATTCTATATATAATATATATCTATATATATATCTCTCTCTATCTATCTATAGATCTATATATCTATATATCATCTCTATATCCTATATCTCTCTATATATATATATGTACCTGTATGTATATTTTGTCTGTATTTATGTTTGTTTGTCTGCTTGGTTGTTGTTACATTATTTAATGCATCTCTCTATATATATATATGTATGTAAGTTATGTTTTTGGGTACGTATGTATGTAGGGGATTTGTATGTATTGGTATATATTTGCGTGTATATATATATATATATATATATCTATATGTATATGCATATATATTTGTATGTATTAATGTTTGTTTTGTATGCTTGGATGTTGTTGCATTTGTATGCATTTCGTATATATATGTATTTATATGTGTATATACGAATGTATGTACGTATGTATGGTTGTTTTGCATGCATGTATGAGTGTAATATGTATATTATGTATTATGTATGTATGTATGTATGTATGATGTAGTATGTATGTATGTATGTATGTCTGTATGTATGTCGGTATGTAGGTATGTATTATGTATGTATGTATGTTATGTAGTATGGTACGTGTTGTCTGTATGTATGTATGTCTGTATGTATGTATGTAATGTCCGTATGTAGTCTGTCTGTATGTATGTATGTATGTATGTATGTCTGTCTGTCTGTATAGTCTGTCTGTCTGGCTCTGTCCTTTCTTCTGTTCTGTTCAATGTCTATGTATGTGTGTATGTATTCTGTATATTCTCTGTATGTCGGTCTGTCTGTCTGTATGTCCTGTCGTGTTCTGTCCCTCTGTCTGTATGTTGTCTGTCTGTCTGTCTGTATGTCATTATGTTGTTGTCATGGTCAATGGGGTGTCTTTCATACGCCCCTCCCTGTTATATAGTCCATGCAATGAGCATATTTTGTCAAGGTGTTCAATATTTGTAATGCACTGCAGGATCCATCAAGCTGTACAAGTTGTTGCTTTCGTGAAATGCCATTGTTTATACAGTGCATATAACAAGATAAGAAAATAATGCCTAGGTATTGCTTAGCCATGGTCAAATAGCCAAAACAACGTTGTTAACTTGGCAATCAGTTCAACGAGTATTTCAATAAGTGCAGTACAATCATGTAACTTCAGCAGTACCATAGGAATCCCGGTTAAAAGGTAAAGTTTGATTCAATAAACAAAAACGATGACGGCTTGCGCGGAGCTATTGAAACAAATAAAAGCATTTTCTAAAGACATTAAGTAGGTAACTATCTCCTACATAAAAACATTTAAAGCAGCTTTGTGTATAATGATGATTAATCATTACTTAAATCATGTATGTAACATGCCAGCGCAGCTGAACTTTATAACCCAAAGTACCAGCACATATTGAAAAATTGGCGACCACAAATTACTTAATTGCTTCTGGGTTATAATTGCTTTTAGCATTTTAGATAAAAGACTCTCATTGACGATTCAATCGGAATGTAGTTGTACGAAGCATTATTAGTGGTGGTACTTCTGCTGCTATTAGATCAAATTGTTGTAGTACACGTTGACGAAAAATGCAACTTTAATCAAATTAAATTATTTCTCTGAATATGGAAATAAACAGCAAAGCATTGCTTATGAATTGTTTATCGGTGGGTGTGGAAAATATTTCGGTCATTGCCAATTGCGCAATATAAAATAAGGTCTTAAATGTGCTATAGCTGGCACCAATCGTGCAGGTGGTAACAACGTGCTGGTTCTAATACAACCACCAATGGTCGCTAAGTGAGGAACTGCATGATTCCATTATTTTTAATGGGGCCGTCAGACGATTTTCCCCAGCAACGAGTCTCAGCTTCAATGATTGATGAAGCGCTTTTGATGATGCTAGCAGGTTATAAACTCAGGTAACACTATTTGAGTGCGATTGAAAAGCTTTTACCTAATTGCTCTCACCGCGATACGCCTTAGATTATGCACAACGTATTATATTACCCTTGCTACAGCGATGACATTAATTCCCTGTTTAGCAGTATTAAATCCATTTCACCGCGTCATAAACACAATGTGTCTTCGTTATAAAAAAAGCCAACACAGCACTGCCGAAGATAAATCATGCCTTTGCTGGCATTTGAGTGGGATACTTTACATATCGTGATTACAGTGATAAGATAGCACATAAACTGCGGTTAACGATTTGAACGTTACCATTGTAGTAATGCTTGTCCATTCAATAACAACACAAAATGCATATCAAGTAGTGTTATATATCTTAGCCTCTCGAATAGATGGGTGAGTTTTATCATTTATCGATTATCAGCAAGGCAATAACTGGCAATGAAATAATCAAAAGAAGCATTATTGATCTTGGATTTGTAACATCGCTGCTTGTTTACCTCAATAAGTAGCTTTGTTAACTAATCATATATAATCAAACAATACATGCCTTATGTTGTTTTTGTTATTGTGTCTGTCTGCGCACATCCAGATGTTGACCGCGCAAGAAGTTCATGTAAAATCTCTTCAATATGGTTCAACACAGATAGACATGGGCAACTACTCACTATGTCATTGCTGTTTATCTCCTAACCTTTGCAGGTTTTACTGGTATAATGGAGGACGGTCCTTTATTGCCGGTGAACAATATCTGCTTGTGATCCATTATGTTATCTAGTAAATAGTTTCTATTGTTTTACAATGTTCAGTTCATCCAACTGTACAATTATTTTACGACATGCTTTATGTTTACAAATGACAAGGTCTTTGACTCAAATGCCAGTATTTGGTTGCAATGGAATGTGCAGCATAGATAGCAAATGAGACCACAATCACATTTAGCTGCAAACAGATATGTCCTAAATACATTGTAACAGTCAATGATAGGTTAATTAACAGGTGCGGATATTAAACCAGTAGTTCATTTAAACCTGTGCCTGTTTGAGTACAAATATATATAGATACTGCATACATAATTACCTGATGTTGCTCATAAGCAATAACTGCTTGTCTGCCAAGTCAACTAGACAAAATTGTTTAGCGACTAAGGCTTAGATTAGACGATGACATACAACGTCTCATCTTAAAGAGTTGGTACATCTTTGCCGAACCAGATGGAAGGATTTTCACGTGATAGTCATTGAAGGTCAACATCTGGGTTTTACAAAGACAACAACGCCCTTACAATTAGACAGGTGTTGCTTGATAATGTGGGCTGGGGTGAACGATCTGCTTTTTCAAGGTGAACAGTCAGAAAGAGCTGCAACAGTGATGCTCGCCTCTTATATTTCATTACACCGGGAATTACAATAATGTCGCATGTTTCGTAGCCCAACGATCAATGCAACGTATACCTATATGCGTCGTCGTGCGGTCAAGCATTCAATGAGATCAGATACTTTGATTAGATCAATGATGGCACTAAGCTAATGATTAAAATAACGAGGCCACTTTATGATTTTTTAGTGTCTAGGCACTTGCCAAAAATGTAGCTTTTGGTCACTATGTTAGTTTAATTGGACAGTTCGTCTGAAATCCCAGTTTATGCGGACTAAATGACCATAATTATGAGGTGCATCATTCAACACTACCAGGAAGGATTATTCCAATAATTCAATTGGAGTATCAATCACAACACTTCAGTTTATTCTCCTAAATGCTCCATCACGAAATTTACATTTATTAAAACCTCTACTCAACATGAATATGCGAAACTCTCATATCCACTGAAGGTGGCTTGCAATGCTATAAATAAGTAATGGAGTACCTTAACGACGGTTACATCAAACGTCAATGTCTTGTTTTGTAACCTTGCAATTGTAGCTAGCTTAAATATCAATTTAGCGATCAAACATGACATAATGTATCATCTAAACATATCGTACATTTTCCACCGTTCATTAGAAATAGAAAAATTAGCGAGTCTCACGTGTCTGTACCATGGATCAATACACGCATTTGATTACATTATGATCAATGTTGGATCAATCATTCTTCACTGGTTTGAAATATGCACACGTCTGGCTGAGCAACTCCCGGTCAGTTGAGTTGTTAATATTGACATCTAAGTGTGTACATATACGGTATGAATTAGGTTATTTTTTATATATTTGGAATTTGATCACAATTATATAATCTACTGTCGATTAACTACAATATTCCCGGATGCACTTTACAACGGAAAATGCATCACAAAATATGCAAGTTGGAATTCATTGCTCGACTATTACAATCACCCGAATGTACATATAGTGTACTATATACTGCTTCCTCACGCTGTCATCCTATCTTTATAATGACGTGTAACTATCAGTATTCAATGGGTTTGGTGTAACTTTTGGTATC
>CM067352.1:8074381-8076881 GCA_034190875.2 Urechis unicinctus | reverse complement strand
GCTTGTATGCCACTGATAGGAGGTTACCACACCTAACAGACTTCGTCTATAATAACAAGCTTCCAACATTTATGTACAGACCATATGAGTATGAAATAATGGTGCCGTCAGTCGGTCCACCGATAACAAGAGAGGTGCAGGCGCCCAAGGCCAGCAGCAGCTGATTATACGAGCTTAACGCATGATGTAAGTATTCATAGTACGCTGTCTGTGTTTTGCGCCTATTTTTCAGCATGCACGCGAAGCAATAAGATAACGACAACAGCTTTCACTGATTAAAATATCACGCGTTTCTCTCCCATGGCAACTGCCAGCTTATTAAAACTGCCTATGACTACAAAAATGAAAGGAAACGAGCACTCAGAAAAACGAGGCGTCCAAGTGCCTGCATCATGATAACATGACCGATTCTACAGCGATAAAACTTTGTGTAAGATGTTTGGGTCTGTAAGGCATGTTTGGCATGATTAACGCAATCAATTTCGAACTTGTGCTATAGTTACTCGCCTTTTGTCCGACAAATTCGGTTATAGAAGTTTAAACGCACTTAAATTGCGTCAGCATAGCTTAAAACATACCGGCTGAATCCATAATCATGCCATATTTGATATGTTGGGCCTCAATGCATCGGTATAGCGAAACCTATTGTATAACGTCCTAATAAAAAAAAGACTCTTTATAAGTGGCTTATAAATTGCTCACGTCCGTGCGTCTTCTTTTAGAAGCAGAACATCGTTATCTTCTAAATGGTGTCTCTGCTTCTAAGAATCGAGTTGCAAGGCCTGTTCTATGTGCAAGGGGCACAACTTATAGATTTGCACACAAGCAATGCTGTGATATCGACCATAGCAACGTATAAAATATAACTGCGTCGAAACTTTGCTCAACTTTGTATATCAAGACCGATAAGGTAAAGCAACAGTAACACAATCTATACTGTTCCTCTAAAATAGTTTGCCTACCTCTAAAAACGTATACAAAACAATTCGAAAAAGAGATGAACTTTCGGCTTCATGCATATCACAAGGAGACATTGGTTGTTCAAATTAATATGTGGCCAGCTATATAATTCTACCCATTGTTGAAGATCAAGTATTCACGAGATGACTCGCATATTCCAGTATACACATTGCAACGGTAAATGCATCACTTGCGACTATAGAGCATGGTCTATGAAGGTACGGGAACAATTGTAACATGCCCTCTTCCAGCAATACCCTCAAGTAATTGTCCAAAACAGATCGTATACACTGCCAAACGGTCAAATGTTGGATGCAGGATTAGAACTTGACTGAACCTAGCAAACTTTTATATGAACGGCTGATCTATTAAACCATAATATTGTGCACTATCGTAATCTTCCCTGAACAAACTATATTTATTGGGATTAGTGTTACTACTTCTTGCTGATGTTATTGGCTTCCAGCACGCTTTTGTAGAGATCAGAGAAAATGCGTTCCTAAGATGTTATGTCATAATTGAAGTTATTTTACTCCCTGAAATAGCGACGGCAACGAGTACGATACTGCGTATTAATCATAACGTTGTGCATTTGGTTTAGTTACTAGCGATGTATCACATCAATAACACGGCAGATTTCCGCAATGCGAAAGGTAAGTCTAGGCCACATGTGATAATTTTCCTATTTGCGATCTGGCAAAGTTAATAGTAGAAACCGAGAGTTCGTCTCTTATTGTTAACTGATGGACGAGTTGTCTTCTTCTGAATTCGCCGTAAATGCATCATTGGATATCCGAAATATGATATTGAATCTTCAAACGGGAGGCTGATCCTGTCTTTGGACGCAAATGCAATTAGCAGGCTTTGATGTAGCGCCCATGAAGCCGACTAGGGGGCAATTAGTGCCCAATCAGTGGCTGATTTTATTGTTGGCAGGGGAACGAACTTTCCATCGAAGTCAAGGAATGACACGCTTCAGCTATAGGATCTGACCTGCAGAAAAGTTAGCATAATATTGATCGCAACCGAGCTCGTAACATAGGAACGCAACTATACGCTCGCTTGTTCAAATTACTTATTGTCATCCCGGCAAGAATTTGCAAGTAGTTTGCTCGTCTCGGAAGGGGCTTTAACATACTTGTTTTGTATATCAATCAGGTACGAACGAGCTTTGTGTGCAAACGGAAAGACATGCTATTATCTTCTTCGCATACTGTTAGTCCTGCAAAACGCCGTATACCCTACATTAGTATTTATTAACCACCATTGACAACATTTTTTTTAACGCCGCATAACGTGGACTACCTTAAAGCAATACCTGAAATAACCAATTGACGTCTTATTCAACTACGGTAGTAAAAGTATCTGATTAGCTCACATACACCTTATGCGAAAACCATCAGGTGCTACCTTTCTGAAACGGGAATTCCTGTCTTGATTACAGAGTTCGGGATATCGAACATCCTGACATGCAAGTGTCACAATAACACATTAAAAGGGATTTCCGCCACGTAATAAAGTCATTTAAGTACAGACCTAC
>CM067352.1:8034381-8069381 GCA_034190875.2 Urechis unicinctus | reverse complement strand
TGTTGTCTCTACATCGGCTTTACCAAGTATTGTAGGGAATGTATGTATATGCGAAGACAATTACCACAGCCTAGCACGTTTTACGCTAGCTCGCAATTATCTAAGGAAGTTGAACAACTTTCTTTATCAGGAACAACATGGGTTATAATAATCAATGATTTAACGTTAAGAATCACAACACTTCAACTGACAATCTATGGATCTTAATGCTGCATCACTATTCTTCATAATAACCAAACTTTGTAAAAACCCTCAGCTCGACACAACATGTCAAACCATGCTGTGAAGAATAATCTTTAGTGTACAGCTAAGGTGGTATGTATAGGACAGAAATTTTGCCATCGGCTTTGCTTGTATGCCACTGATAGGAGGTTACCACACCTAACAGACTTCGTCTATAATAACAAGCTTCCAACATTTATGTACAGACCATATGAGTATGAAATAATGGTGCCGTCAGTCGGTCCACCGATAACAAGAGAGGTGCAGGCGCCCAAGGCCAGCAGCAGCTGATTATACGAGCTTAACGCATGATGTAAGTATTCATAGTACGCTGTCTGTGTGTTTTGCGCCTATTTTTCAGCATGCACGCGAAGCAATAAGATAACGACAACAGCTTTCACTGATTAAAATATCACGCGTTTCTCTCCCATGGCAACTGCCAGCTTATTAAAACTGCCTATGACTACAAAAATGAAAGGAAACGAGCACACTCAGAAAAACGAGGCGTCCAAGTGCCTGCATCATGATAACATGACCGATTCTACAGCGATAAAACTTTGTGTAAGATGTTTGGGTCTGTAAGGCATGTTTGGCATGATTAACGCAATCAATTTCGAACTTGTGCTATAGTTACTCGCCTTTTGTCCGACAAATTCGGTTATAGAAGTTTAAACGCACTTAAATTGCGCCAGCATAGCTTAAAACATACCGGCTGAATCCATAATCATGCCATATTTGATATGTTGGGCCTCAATGCATCGGTATAGCGAAACCTATTGTATAACGTCCTAATAAAAAAAGACTCTTTATAAGTGGCTTATAAATTGCTCACGTCCGTGCGTCTTCTTTTAGAAGCAGAACATCGTTATCTTCTAAATGGTGTCTCTGCTTCTAAGAATCGAGTTGCAAGGCCTGTTCTATGTGCAAGGGGCACAACTTATAGATTTGCACACAAGCAATGCTGTGATATCGACCATAGCAACGTATAAAATATAACTGCGTCGAAACTTTGCTCAACTTTGTATATCAAGACCGATAAGGTAAAGCAACAGTAACACAATCTATACTGTTCCTCTAAAATAGTTTGCCTACCTCTAAAAACGTATACAAAACAATTCGAAAAAGAGATGAACTTTCGGCTTCATGCATATCACAAGGAGACATTGGTTGTTCAAATTAATATGTGGCCAGCTATATAATTCTACCCATTGTTGAAGATCAAGTATTCACGAGATGACTCGCATATTCCAGTATACACATTGCAACGGTAAATGCATTACTTGCGACTATAGAGCATGGTCTATGAAGGTACGGGAACAATTGTAACATGCCCTCTTCCAGCAATACCCTCAAGTAATTGTCCAAAACAGATCGTATACACTGCCAAACGGTCAAATGTTGGATGCAGGATTAGAACTTGACTGAACCTAGCAAACTTTTATATGAACGGCTGATCTATTAAACCATAATATTGTGCACTATCGTAATCTTCCCTGAACAAACTATATTTATTGGGATTAGTGTTACTACTTCTTGCTGATGTTATTGGCTTCCAGCACGCTTTTGTAGAGATCAGAGAAAATGCGTTCCTAAGATGTTATGTCATAATTGAAGTTATTTTACTCCCTGAAATAGCGACGGCAACGAGTACGATACTGCGTATTAATCATAACGTTGTGCATTTGGTTTAGTTACTAGCGATGTATCACATCAATAACACGGCAGATTTCCGCAATGCGAAAGGTAAGTCTAGGCCACATGTGATAATTTTCCTATTTGCGATCTGGCAAAGTTAATAGTAGAAACCGAGAGTTCGTCTCTTATTGTTAACTGATGGACGAGTTGTCTTCTTCTGAATTCGCCGTAAATGCATCATTGGATATCCGAAATATGATATTGAATCTTCAAACGGGAGGCTGATCCTGTCTTTGGACGCAAATGCAATTAGCAGGCTTTGATGTAGCGCCCATGAAGCCGACTAGGGGGCAATTAGTGCCCAATCAGTGGCTGATTTTATTGTTGGCAGGGGAACGAACTTTCCATCGAAGTCAAGGAATGACACGCTTCAGCTATAGGATCTGACCTGCAGAAAAGTTAGCATAATATTGATCGCAACCGAGCTCGTAACATAGGAACGCAACTATACGCTCGCTTGTTCAAATTACTTATTGTCATCCCGGCAAGAATTTGCAAGTAGTTTGCTCGTCTCGGAAGGGGCTTTAACATACTTGTTTTGTATATCAATCAGGTACGAACGAGCTTTGTGTGCAAACGGAAAGACATGCTATTATCTTCTTCGCATACTGTTAGTCCTGCAAAACGCCGTATACCCTACATTAGTATTTATTAACCACCATTGACAACATTTTTTTAACGCCGCATAACGTGGACTACCTTAAAGCAATACCTGAAATAACCAATTGACGTCTTATTCAACTACGGTAGTAAAAGTATCTGATTAGCTCACATACACCTTATGCGAAAACCATCAGGTGCTACCTTTCTGAAACGGGAATTCCTGTCTTGATTACAGAGTTCGGGATATCGAACATCCTGACATGCAAGTGTCACAATAACACATTAAAAGGGATTTCCGCCACGTAATAAAGTCATTTAAGTACAGACCTACCTTTTTTCTAAAAAAAAACTCGGCAACACTTTCAACTTGCATATTGCGAGCATCAGGCAATTTGCACGTGCTGTGAAAGTCGCTGACACAGCGGCAGCAAACTAATGTTCCCACAATATTAGTCAAGAATGTTTGATTAACAAACACCGTTTAAATAACATTGACTTATTGATGGGGTTCGAATGAATTACAAACCTGAGATTTGTGCTGAAACATTAAGCATTGACTTTGCCAATAAATACTTGATGTGCATCCATGAACTGAAATCAATACCATGTCATGCATTAACGTAAATGATATTACAAATAGCGTTTGACTCGTATCAGCCAGCAACAACAATTAAGTACGGCTCATAATATGTCATCATACGGTGCAAATCTGCGGCTTTCATGGATGAAGCGCATAGCATCGCAAGCAGTGAGCATTCCTATTAGTGCACTTGGTTGTTTAGAAACAACGTGTTTGAGTTGGCGTCACATAACAAAAGATTGTAGCGAACAAAGCTTTTTCATATAACCACTTAAATATACAATACTTACGCTGGTAATCTTGCCTTTCATCGAAATCAACCATTAGTATGTATGTATGTATGTATGTATGTATGTATGTATGTATGTGTATGTATGTATGTATGTATGTATGTATGTATGTATGTATGTATGTATGTATGTATGTATGTATGTATGTATGTATGTATGTATGTATGTATATGTGTATGTATGTATGTATGTATGTATGTATGTATGTATGTATGTTGTATGTATGTATGTATGTATGTATGTATGTATGTATGTATGTATGTATGTATGTATGTATGTATGTATGTATGTATGTATGTATGTATGTATGTATGTATGTATGTATGTATGTATGTATGTATGTATGTATGTATGTATGTATGTATGTATGTATGTATGTATGTATGTATGTATGTCTGTATGTATGTATGTATGTCTGTATGTGTATGTATGTATGTATGTCTGTATGTATGTATGTATGTATGTATGTATGTAATGTATGTATGTATGTATGTATGTATGTATGTCTGTATGTATGTATGTCTGTATGTATGTATGTATGTATGTATGTATGTCTGTATGTATGTATGTATGTATGTATGTATGTATGTATGTATGTATGTCTGTCTGTCTGTATGTATGTCTGTATGTATGTATGTATGTCTGTATGTATGTATGTCTGTCTGTATGTATGTATGTGTGTGTGTGGTCTGTATGTATGTATGTATGTATGTATGTATGTATGTATGTGTATGTATGTATGTATGTATGTCTGTCTGTATGTATGTATGTCTATGTATGTATGTCTGTATGTCTGTATGTCTGTCTGTATGTATGTATGTATGTGTGTGTGTATGTGTGTATGTGTGTGTATGTATGTATGTATGTATGCATGTTTGTATGTATATGTCTTAGATTAAGGTTTTATTTTAAAATATTATAATTATTGATCGACAAAATATGCATCGACATTACTACGAAATTGCTGTTCAGACCAGTTTATAGTCGATTGTAATACTAGCAGAACTGTCAAAGACGAATTTTCTTACTAGTGTTTGTCGTGAACAAATGCTAGGAAAAATAATGGCTTTGACGCACAACGCACACTCTCTGTTAAACGAATGCTTGTGCATTTATGCTGTTTGTCGATTATTTATATTGTTAAGCATTGCCTCGTCCCGTTCAAGTCTACAATCTAAAATATTGACCTCACTGAGGCCGGGAATCTGATGCATGATATGGCATTACATTTGACGGCACATTGCTGTTTTTGACAAGTTGTTTTGAATATACTAGTTTATTCACATGTATGAGCGATCGCCCGCTCGATGTTTATAAAAAACAATGCGCTCAATAGATGAGTAAAGGAGTAGAGAGGACTTCGAAATGACGGCAGCAACAATTGGTAGATGTATCAAATATTCCTCTGGCAGTGCTTGTGATCCCATCGGGTGATCCATTAGCTATGAGTAGGTTGTTTTGCGCATTAAAACAGGGTAAATTAATGGAAACTATAATGGATTCCCATCGAATAGGCCAATACAACTGCACATACCGAATAGATATTACCATGCTATGCTAACTCAACACACATGTTTTTATCAAGCGCATTTGCTGACTTACCATGCTAAATCAAGCTAGTCATATTGATCAACATGAACGAAGCCTAGAATCAATACTCAAAAAACATTACAGCTAGTCATAGCGATATACATTGTTTTATCTTAATTGAAAAATACAGATTTAACAGCCGCGTTGTGTATGAGTATTACAACTCTGCCCATTGCTGATTCTGGTAATAGTAAACACTTTGCAATGATTTATGCGAATAAAGGCGGTAGCTCATCTCAGGTGTAATACCTTTAAATGCATTTATGTTACTGCTAATCATATCCATGATATTCCCAAGCACATATAACGGATATGTAAGGCATAAATAAAACTTGCCGATGTGGCGTGTATTTATTACGACTGTTGGGGAGTTATTTCCCTGGTTATAACATGTGTGACCATTTGTGACGGATGCTAGCGTTGGTAGAATTAGCTTTCTCTAGAAGCTCATCCAGACACAGAGTGAGCACAATACACACTCGTTATTTAATTCCATTCGTTATAGATATTTGTAACGCCGATGCACGCAACGTCATATATGTTTATTATTTGCTTGTTGACATGGGAACAGTGCCGCAATTGTTCTAAACGCAAATCGATATACACTATGAGGTAAGATGATCGCTGGTTATTTAAAGGGCATTTCTGGCAGCAAAAACATATGCAGTAAATGTACCTTACATTTTTGAAATGATGGACACGCATCGATTTGATACGTGACACGCTGCTACGTAACCTTATCAATTTATTCCGGCATATAATCGGCTTCATGCTCCACAAAATGTTTTAATGTTAAATGTTTTTTAGAAATTGTTTGATATAGTTTGATTGCCAAAGCTTTAAAAAGTATATGACCACAAATTTTCGTGATTTCTCATGAGCTTATATGTTTTCTACTTAACGTAGCTTAATGCTGATACATAATTGTAGCACTAAGCTATGTGAAAAGAATCGGCGAAGGAATTTAGAAAATTTTGTTTGATCATCAAGATAAAATTTTTGATCGCCAGTTATCAGGTCATCCTCATTAAAACCGTTAATTTTATGGAGGGTTTCCTTAAATTTCAGTTCGCCTCGAATATTTGTTATCACCTGTAATATCGTATAATGAAGCAAATGGCAAGTTAATAATGAACTTAAATTCTCAAAAATTGACATCTACATTTTAGTGTATTATAGCAGCTTTCATCGCTATCTCCAAATGTCTGACCTATCTACTACAAACGTATTATAAGTATATCTACAGTTCTGAAATCCAGTATTTAGTTAAACATGAGCGTTTGCAGCTATCGTTAACATATTGTTGATCAGAACTGTAAGTGAATCGAACAAATAGCTCATTGAAGGCACCAAAAGTCACGGGCGAAATACATGATGTTAATAATGAAAAATAGCCGTGTGGTGGAGGGGATAACGAAAATTTTCAGAATATCTAAATATTATTATCTTCACGTGTGCTGCGTTATTGCGTCACTAACATAATGAAATCATCCGATATGTGATGAAATCAGCCTTCACATTCTAGCTAGAGCTTTGTTAAACTAATATTGACCATAACAAATATTACAGCCGCATGTTTAAAAAAGTGACTGCCAAATTGAGTCACGCCTTATCATGTACTATTGGTTGCTGTAGAGCTGATGGATCTAGGATACTGCGAAATGCTCATCTAAGGCTACAGAAATTTGGTCATTTAGCGGACACTTAGACTTTGTCGTATTATAACAGGGACATTGAAGATGATTGTACGTTCTCCAGCTAATATGCCTTTAATACAAAACATGCATATCATCGCTATGGTGATTGTAAGCATGCTGGTCCTGCTTCGAGCAGATCAGTGTTATACGGTCTCATAACCACGTGTAAGCTGTATATGGTCCGTGTAAATAACGGCTGAAGCATGAGCCTCTCCTCCTACCTACCTTGACAGCGTTAATTTACAGTACAACGTGATGCAAATGCCATATGGAGCAGGCTTCATGTAAATGACCCCTGTTCACTTCTGTTCTTAATTATAGATCTAATTGAGGGATGAGTTTGTGATTGTACGAGTAGGCAGCAGGTGAGGACAGCATTTGTATATTCCCTCCATCTGCTTCACGTTGATATGTCAGCAATCATACGCTAATGGAGAAAACCTATATAGGTTTTGCGCTTATTGTCATCTTCTGACTCTGTATTTCTATACCAGGATGCTTCACGCATCGAATAATATTAAAGCAGAATGTTTATAAAAGCATACTTATTCGACGGATTACTTACAAAAGTGGCTTTGCTTATTATTAGCTTGCATCTTATTTTTGTTAGACCATGCAGTCATCGAAACCTTTTTCTATTATATGAGCTGCATGTATTTACGGTTAACTCAAAATATTGATTTGCTATAGTTCGGAAAGTGTTATTTTTTGTCATTTGTTCTCTTAATCTATTACTACCGCGAGGCTTTAACTGCTCCGGAGGTATTTGATACAGTAGCATGTAACCGCTGCCGTGGTCAAGCAAACAAATTTCCTGCCAACCACGGTTGGTTTGTCATAATCTCTACAAAGCCAACAATACACAATTTACATATAATTATCTCTTAGGGCAACTAGGTACCAGTTATAGTTGGCGGTGCTATGAGGCTCACTTCCAATGCGTCCAGGCCAGCCGACAAAACCCTGTTCTATGTATCAATTGTTTGTTATATGTATCAATTGTTTGATTGGAAACCGTATGCCATGGCAGCAATAATCATTACGATGTGCAATCAATGTCTCAAACTGAAAGTCGTGGAGTAAAGCAAACGTTGGTCTATTGTTTAGCCCCCTGTAAACAGTTTTTTTTCAGTGGAAGCAAGATTGTTAAGCCAGAATCATTTGTCAAATTTGGGGGTGACAGCTGTTATCCATATTTATAGGTGGGGATCAGCAGTATTTATGGAGCTAAAGGCAATAAAGTAATCTTGCGCTGTAAATTCGCAATCGGGACAGACAGCTGCCCTCTTAAAATAGCGGGAATATATCTAAAGGACGGGAAATGGTGCCTATCTAGCGGGAATACATGTAAATAGACGAGTAATAGCTCCTATATATGTCATTGAGAAAGACTAAATAACACGCTATACATTAACACACAAATATTGTGCAGCATCTCAGACGGCTGTGTTTATCATCGCAATCTTTTTTAAGGGCTACAGCTGTCGCTCCAGTAAATTGGGGCTATATTATTGTCATTATTCAGCATTAAGTTGTGTCAGCTCCATGAAGCAAACATCGTGACTAGGTGGTTGTCGGCCCACAACCAATCCTACCTATTTTGTGAGAAACGGTGGTAACATAATAAATGGATAATATCCTTTCAAAAGTGGTTATTACTGTAATATTTGGAAAATCAGGAATGTCCACTATATGCCTAGAACGTACATTAATATACATAGGAACTCTTTCAAAAGCTTGAATTTGCAAATCGTTGACAAGTTGAGCGGTATATTGTTTTTTATATTATACGTTGTACCTGCAATTATTAATTGGCATAAGACGTGTATTTAGTTACGAAAATCTTTTGCTTTTCAGATTGCAAGAATATATCACATGCCTTGGTGTCATGATCTCTTTACATACAAAGGTACGCTGTAGTTCCTTAAGATATCTCACCATAGGTAGGCGACTCTAAACTATCAATATCGATGTTTCAGAGGTTTGGAGAATCAGCTTAATGTTAACTCGCACGATTTATCTACGTGCTTATATTGATTACGCCCTCAAATATTGCTAACAAAACAGATTTACCTAAACCGCCATTTGGCCGCATGTTTCTTCTGGTTCCCTATAAAAACATCAGTCACAAATCAAACGATGAACCAATAGGTGAAATGAAAACACGTTATGGTCAACATAAATACAAGCATTTGCAAATTAATCCTTTGGTGCCGAAACTAGACGCATTTGCAATTGCACCATGGGCATACTACTTACTGTTTATGCCATTCTTCTACCAATGTCTCTATCGACATTCCGCCCACCTACTTATCTTAGCTATAAGCATTTTGGACTGCCTTATAGCCCTTTGTATAGTGTTAGCAAACGAAAATCATAACCTGTGAATTCCTTTTCGTTTGATGTCTTGACTGCACTATTGGCTGCAATCGTATTTCAGGATTGCATATTTTTAACCAACTTCTTTGGATTAACGTAAAACAGTTCATTGCGCCATATGGTGGACACTCTATTATATACTAGAGTGGGCTCCAATTGGTGGCATACCTTAAAGCAACGGACCGAAAACAAAATCCTCCTTTACATGCTTATCTTGACTATGCACTAACCGCACTAACAACAATTAGTCAAATTTCTCTGTTGTTAGATGTTGAACTAGGACATTCTATCATCTGAATGTGTTGGGAGAGTAATGATGGTGATTGGTACTTCAAAGTAAATATTAATATGGTGATGATGCAACGTTGCTGACAACTACCGTGTATCGGTGTAAGGTGCTGTCATTGTTGCAATTTAAAATCGTTCATTCAGGTGATTGGCCCTCATAAATACCTCGCCTTTCCAGCTTGATTGAGAGGTGTTAGATTACCTAGGGCATTACAAACAATAGGGCACAACGAGATTGATTGCATGTGCAAGTATATAATCCTTTCTGCTCCTGCCTTACAAACCACCAACATAGTCATCGACTGGTATTTCTTATCGTTTGCGCTTACATTATACTTCTGCGCTCTTTATATTTGTCGACAATGTTATTCTGGTGTATATATGATGTGATTGAGGTCAAAATTGCATTGAACGTATGCAACAATCTAGTGGACAAAGGCCATTTGAAAACCATTTGCTGCTATTTCCCCCGAGAAGAATATGTGACTTCCGGTAGGTAGCATGAATTTGGCTAAATGTCCGAGGCGATAAAAAGGTTAAAGTTCATAAGGTTAAGTCTGCTCTACATTCCATTATGCTATAATGTAACTATATTGTATTGCCTCGAAGCGAGAAATAAATCCACTTGCTCTGACAACAGATCTGGTGCTATGCCATATTACCTACCCCAATTCCCGCACAAATAGCAATGTCAAGGAGAGTTACATATATTGCCGCCTCAAAGTCATCTTAATAGGAAATCAAAATAAGGCAGCAGTGTTCGTGGCAATAACATTTCACTTCCGTTGGCATTTTAGCTTATTTGCGACTAAATACATTATCAAACCATGTGATATAAGACGGACCATTCGCAGCGTAAATTGTTTTGGCTTCTTTCCAACAAAAGCACACCGGGTGATGAGTTTAATTATGGGTCAGACCATGGAAAATGGGTAATCTGTGTTGGACCCGGAGTGAATAATGCTTACTACTGTAAAGAGTGTACCATCACGGAGAAATATGTGAACATTGTTCCATGCACTGTAAAGATTGTTCTCAAGTGTGCTCGTGGTTAATATTGCGTGTAACTAAGTGTACATAAACAGGTATAAACGCATATAGTGTGTCAGTTTGTGTTTGGTCTGTCATAGGATCCGTTGCCCTGGATGCAGACTAATTGTACAATCACAACGCCCGCGTAAAAGTCTGAAACATTTAGCGCTGATTGGGAATGATAAGATTGCCCTCTATTGAACGCCAAGGGTATATTTATATTGACACCAACCATTTCTCCGCAGACATCGTAAACAAACCTATATAATCGTTTCATTCTGGTAAACAACTTACTTAATACAACGGTACCAGCCGAAGACATCGCATTACGTGCTAAGGGTTTTTTTATCTCTAACTTTACAGGGTGGCTTCAAATTAAGTTAGGTTTTCGTTGCAAAACTTTTCACAAAATGTTATGTCGATGGCGTGCTATTAAGCCACCTTCGTTGCCTGTCTGAAAGAAATTGTTATTTGCCCATGGTGTTGCCCATTGTGTTAACATATTCAAAAACATACGTAGAATATAAGCTGTGAGCTAGACATACAAACGCAATAGAAAGGAAAAGTTGTGGCACGATATTTGATACGTTAATTGCTTTGTGAATGCAAAAAAATATCATAAACGTTTTGTTTAACGCTGCATAGTCGTTCCTCAATAAAATACATATGTGACTTCCATGCAAACTATCGATCAAGGAACAAATAATGATCTGTTTGATTCGATGAGCGTCAAAATGAGTACAGTATATAGCATGAAGTAGACTGACCGCATTAGTAGCTATGAGAATAAGGTCATGACGACGTCTCACTAAATATTCCTCATTTCTCATCAGCAGTCGGTGATCGATGTTAGGCTGTCGAGCAAGGAGAGGAAAACACTTTAATTATTAACATTGTTACTTTGATGCTTATTCCATGACTTGACCAAGTTGTCTAAATTTTGCCACAACCATTAGGCTAATGTTTCTTGTCGGACAAGTTAAACTCCCCTAGTTGAAGTATACACCTTTCTGAATATGAGAATTAGGTGATGATTGCGTTTTGCGCTTTGTAGGTAATCCTACATGAGGTGACGGTGTAACCTATGTTGTTACTGCTACTAGTTTTGTAATATTCTATAGCTAAAGCTGCTTGATTAAAACGCACGTGTTGTTTTAATACTTTAGTACAAGCACCAATGAACATATTTTTTAAGAGATCGCAAATATGTGAAGCTTTTGATAATTTGATCAATAACGATGACCATTCTAATTGTCAACCACTGACTGAATAACAGCGTAACAATTACTTTACGCGACATATTCGAGTTCACACACAACAGTTGCATTTCATGTGAGCATGAACCAAATCCTAGATATTGGTCAGTCAGATAGGCGGTGTCGTAATTGATTATTGTAATCGCATTCACTGTTTGCTTTAATTGAGTCGGTGTCGATTCTGACGTAATGTAGGATCTTGTAATGATTGCACTGCACCAACAATATCACACTTGCTGTCAATAAACTGAGAAATGCACCATATATTTGCGGAGTAATATGTTTGCAATGCGTCATTCTATGAACGTACGCATTCAATCATCGAATTTTGCAACTGGATTAATATAGTTTTGGCAGCAATAATCTCGCTTGCTGATGCTAGTGATAGATTTCAATTTCTTGGGTCAATTGATGGTTCATGTTGCAGAAATACCCCACCGCACGTGATCGCAATTTGGTCGTACCACAAATCCTGGTACGTTGATCAATATACACGCGTGTCACTAGGATTCGATTGGCTATTCATGATGATATATGAATATGTTCTGCTTGACAAATGCTAGAAAAGTAATATCGACCATATTAAGACTGTCAGTGCCTCAATGCATAATTAAGCTGATAAGTGAACTAATATTACCTCGACTATTCGTGCAAGAGGATGTCCAACGAATATATATAATGCAAACGACGATTACGTTGCCAATGCCTTTTTACAAAACTAATTCGTACCAATTAATAATTCACAAGTGTATTGAATACTATGTCGCATCCTCAATCACTTAGTGATATTTGACTATTATTACCTACATAGGCGAGGAAATTGTACCATTACATAATCGCGCTTCTTTTTTGGTCAAGAGTTACCAGTGCTTATATACAACAACTATTGTATCAAATAATAATAAGACATCATACATGTCCGTGCATGCAATACATATTTGCAGCAGGCTGGCGTTTTATATCTGATTTGCAAAAAAATTGTCATCAAGTCATTCAGTATTTGGTAAACCATGACATCTGGAATGGTAAGATAAACCATGGTGGCAGTCCGGACTAAATGTAGCTCATTATCACTGCAAAGTACGATATCGTTTATTAACCATGGAATGTGAGACTTAGCAGGGCCGTCTATTAAGATAGATATCGACGAAATAACTGTTCTCATTCCTCGTGATATTGGTTTTCAAGATGCTAGATTGCAGGGCTAGACAAATCGCTTCTATGAACAGTATATTGACATAAAACGAGTAGTGTTTTGCATTTACAACGCTCCCTCATTACAGTGTGCGTCTGTCGGGGAAGCATAGTCGATGTATGAATTGGAACATATATATATATATATATATATATATATATATATATATATATATATATATATATATATATATATCTATATATATATATATATATATATATATAGATATATATATATATATATATATATATATATATATATATATATAGATATATGTATATGTATATATATATATATATATATATATGCAGAGAGCTATAAATACATATAAATATACATATACGTATATATATATATATATATATATATATATATACACATATATATATATATATATATATATATATATATATATATATATATATATATATATATATATATATATATATATATATATATATATATATATATTTGTATATTTACATTAGAATATTGACGGTAATACGGTTTTCAACTTAAGTCGTTTGGTAAAGTATTAAGGTAAATATTAATAGAAAATATAAAGAGATTACACAGGGTTTACACCGAGACTCTTCCTCATCCATAATGTATATTTTGACAAAAGGTAATGTGTTTAAATCATGCGCATTAAATACAAATTAGGATCGATTAAAAAAATATCAACCTTTGCTAACAGCGCAGAGTTTATTAAGGTCGACCCTCAGATATTATAAATGGATTCCTTGAACTTATTAATTTCATCGTCGGAATATAAAGAATCATCGTAAAAACAAAAATAACCGTTTGTTCGTTTAATTATGATGGTTTGTTTGGAATGATTTATTTCATCGTGTTTAATTAACAAAGAAGCATACAAGCAGAATTGGCCATTTATTCGTTTACCTACTTATATCTACCAATGCCATTCAAAAAATATTAAAGCGAATATTTCATAAACCTATCAAGCATCCAATCAGACAGTAGTTGTGGTTAAGTTACAACTATTGCCTCTTCGGGTTTGTAATTCTTTCAAGAACAAAGGCATTCCATTCAGTCATGCCGTTGGTGATTGCTCTGAGCTGTTTTAAGGATCCTTCTTTTTGCAAATTGTAATATAACCAAGCTATCAGAGCATGTTTTAGTTGAATTAAATGGCTGGTAATTGGAACTAAGTAACGTTTCCATAAGCTTACTCGTGCTAATGAATACTAAGCCGATACGCACCAGCGGCGTTATCTCAATATTATATACCGTAGAAGTCAGCAAAGTTAAGCGCCCTCTTGTTTAGCCCTACACATTCAATAATCCAAGCAGGTGGATTAAACGACATAAAGCATTGTATAGAAAGAGCCTATGACTGTCCCATTAACACCAATTTATTCATATATATATATATATATATATATATATATATATATAGATATATATATATAGATATATATATATATATATATATATATATATATATATATATATATATATATATGTACATATATATATATTTTATATATATATATATATATATGTATATATATATATATATATATACATATATATATAAATATATATATCTGACGGACTCATTGCGTCCCCTTGTCAGCATCAATACAGCCGATATACTGATCACTGTCCCACTTAACTCGAACGGAACACGGGAAATGTGGATTCCATGCCATGGATTACAATTGGTCCTATAGGTGAATTAATCAATTCCTGTCAAAACCCTAGAGCCACGAATATCATTCGGATATTGTACGAGCGTGGTGTCCGGTTGTAGGCCAGTATAAATGCGCTGCATTGCATCATCACCGGTCGGGCCACACAGGAAAAATTTAGTAATTTAGGCATCAAGAAAGTCGGGAGAAGTTAGGCTTGAAACCCTTTCATCATTCAATTTACCTGCATATGGTTATATTCAAAGGATATATACTATAAGGCTCGTAGACTTGAATGATCAGGGGCGATACCAGAAAAACAAATCTGGTCCATGCCTTAAACTACTTTGGTCAACGATGACTCTGTCCATGCACATATATGGCTCTATAATTCGCCTTCCGCAGAGAATGCTTTAGTAATGACATTTGCGCCTGTAATTACATGGGCAGATTTGTTTGCTATACCATCATTTCTCAAAGCTACTCCTGTTTTGAGTTATCGATGTGTTGCAGTAAGATACCGCTTCCTCCAGTCGGCAAGTATTGTTGGTCTCCCTAATGTTTGCATTCCAGTACTTCTTGCTAGTTTACCAAAACAGGGTAACTGTACCATTTTGTGCATACAAATTCTATATCAGACGACAACCACACGAACATAAGTACAAAAGAGCGCGCCCTTTACTTGCTGATTTCAAACTTATTGAATATCATCACACTATACGTCAAAAGGCAAAATTAATTGATTTTATTGACTACAAATCAAACGTGTCGTTTTTCGCGACGCTAATTCTTCGGCTAACCGGTGCTGTCAAATGCATGCCAAGGCGCCTCAAGAACAGTGCCATCCAAATACACTAATAACATGCATAAATATATCGTGGGTAGTCAATATCAATGTTAAATATCGAGGTAATGATATTCCTACATAAGTCAATGGGAGCGAATCCTCTTTGCGCTGCTAAAGGCTGTTTGGTTTCTGTTCTGCGCTGTTACTCAGCAGGATTTAATCGTAAACTGTACGTAATCATGGCGCAAACCTCTAGATTGGTTCGCACTCGGTCAGGTATTTCGCTCCTTGAAGAGACCATCAGGCGCAGTCATTATTGATTTCACAGCAACATAAATCATAGATCTCATTTCCGGTGCTTGTAACCTGTCTGGAAATGCTGGGCGCTGTTTTATGGACGATAACGGATAACCAGAGTGTATCTCGGACATTGGTAACTAATATATGCTTTTAGCTCTGTCCTATTATCATGCACCACCTTAACTGACGGTTGGCTGAATACTGATCGATGAGCGCGCATAGACATATGGTTGTGTCGCATGGTTTTCGGCCGCATGCTACGCAGATAGTAATACGCTGCATGGCACAATAGCAGCTTGACACACGCTTATTTGAGCCAAGATTAGCCTTAGTTGATGGGAGACTGTACATTGTCCTGCTCTCGATTCTGGAAAAAGCTTGCTATATATGTCGGCATAACCAGTTGGATTAACCTTAATGATTATTGTGCCTTATGCACCTTAAATTACTCATTATCATCACACTTGATCATGGATGAGTGTCGAATACCCTACGCATTACGTTATCAATTTAAACTGTTCAAGTACCGTGAGCAGATTTGGGGGTGGCCAATAATCACCACGCATGAAATTGATTATCTCTTAAAGATGATAAAGTTTTTCCGTCAGTGTCAACCCAAGATCGGATCCACACGATCGCGTTATTGCTGGAAGGGTTTTATGATGTGTATATCTTGATATTCGTGGGAAAACAAGTGACACACGTATATACCTACACGGCGTAGCAGCTACAAAATACAGCGGCAACAATTGAAATTATTGCACAACCTTATTCTTCCATTTGTTCGAAATATCGGGTATACGGCAATAATTGACATGGGATCGAATGAATATCCAATGGGATCGCTTAACACTCGCAAATTCGTGAATTATCCCTTCATATTTCCATACACGGCTTCAACTACAAGCTGGTAAAAAAATGTCTGCTGATTAAGTTAGGCAGTGAGAATTTGTTTGGAGTTGCTTTGTCATCTTCGATTGTGAGGCTGCGATAAATGGCAATACAATCGCATCAGTACATTATTTTTACCGGGACAAAACGTGTCATTTAATTACTTAAAAAATCCCTATGCAATTACTTCATTGCATTTGATCTTTGATTTACAGTTGCATCGTTTGAATATATATGATTCACACGGAAGACAGTGGGTGCACATTTAAACCTGTAATGATTGCCAATAATTGAGTACAGACAATGCATCATCTGTCTTCTGAAAGAGTTATAACTAATTACAGCTGAGGGGATCCTTTCTAAATCTTGAACCAGTGTGACGGGCGGCATACATACGGGACACTTACGGGAGACTGTCTGGTAGGTCCTGATGAGATTGTGTTATGAAAAATCGGTGGAACATCGGAAACTTTTGTTCTCGTGCTGAAAGCTCCCGGCGACCCATGCGGCGTATATAGCCTATAAATTGGCCGATAGTGGTCGATAATCTCCCGGCGTTCTTACAGTTCTCCAGCTAAACGGCCGATATTTGCCTAAAAAGTCATCGCCCATACGCTTTTTCGGAAATCGGCGCAAATGTGACCGAAGCATAAGGATATCAGAACCTAATTCGGAATAGCCGTATTATATATATCAAGATATTGAAACGGCTGCAATGAAATCACGTCATCACTGAAAAGTTGTTAATAGCAATATATCGATAAGCTTCCCATCTACAGGCTTGCTCCGTAACTATATAATCTTATTTATCCCCAAATCGGAAGACTACGCAATGCAGGACTGCACGAGGCCGGAATAACATCAGGATAAGCATTTGACTCACTCTATCAATACTGACTTGGTCACTTGAAAACCAATCAGAGGATTAGGGCGGCTCCCAGATCACGGCACATGACATTGGAAAATAGAGCACTTACGTGTAAGCGAGATTATGCGTTCCAGCCACATGGCAGAAAAGTGATGAGTTGCCAAACCGTGCATTTGTTTTCTCTGATGGATGACATTAGTGCATTATTGAACAAATATCAGTGGACCCCAAATAATTGTTCTTATAAATAATTGTCCTCTTTTAGCATGTGCAGTCTGCTTGAAATGGTAGGCTTTCTGCTTCAAAGCACCATGGCTCTTCCCCTTCTTTTTTAAATGCTGAATTTACCTGATTTTACCTGAATTAAAATGAATATTACCGACGCATAGAAAGGAGTTTAAAAAAGATATTATCAAATAAGTCAACATTTAGTCAAACAAGTTACATTAAATGCTAAGATAACCACTAGCTGTATTAAAGACATGCTTGCTTATTTTCAATGTGACACGCAGACCAAGGCAGGAAGAGATATTTACTGATTGACACGTTGCGTCCAAAGCAAAACTAAGCAACATATATTAGAGTAAAGCAAATTTACAATCATCTCAAATTGTTATTGTAATTCGGCACATGAATTATTAGATGTTGTCCATTTGCGTGCATGTCATTTCGCTTCACAGCATATCTGATTTATTAGCAACATATACAATCGAAATAAAAACAAAATTCACTCTATTTCATTGAAATATGCTGAGAGGTTTTACAATCGTTCAACAAAACTTCTGATGGGCCTCTATTAGGCGAAGACAGCCCCTCGCGTGTTCAAGGACCGTATCTTAATGAATTCAACTTTATGTTTGTAAATTACAGTACAGAACCACATGCCGTTAAATGGATTATATGCAGCGCACATGTTCATTTGTAGAATATAACACCTTTACTTCCTAGTGGCTATCAACAAAACTAATTGCAAAATGTGACGGATTATGATTTGGCAGATAAACATTTGGCTACGCCGGATGCGATATTTGGTATTTACATTGGAGGTTGGTGTGATGAAAGTCCGAGGGAGCTGGCATTCACGAGGGTGGTGCGTTTGCACGCCACTCTTGGACACTTGAGTTGCAAAAATATTCTCGGTGCTCAGTGCTCCATGCGTAGTTTATTTGCTATGTAGGAAGGAACCATAGCAACCTGAGATAATCTTGCTGCTGAAGCAGCCGACATGTCCATCGGTCGTTACAATTTCATTTATGTGTATATTACTTCGACGTCCACAGGACGACAGAAAATGACCTTCACTTTGTAAATCAGTTACATTTACGGCATTTGAGGGTCTATACAAGGCGCAACTGACCTTCAGCGTTTGCAACTGTTACATGATGTGGTTTCCAATATTTTCAGGCTAGGCAATACTTTTCTTGAAGGTTATTGCATTAACATGAGGCTCGTGTTAATGCTTGAACCCTTAAAAGCTGCGACTCATTTATGAACTTTCAAAATTGGGTAGACAATTTTCCTTATGTGCTTGAAATGGTTATGAATGGCGATTCGCGTGTAAGACGATGTTCTCATGAATATAATGCGGCTGGACTCTTCGTCACGCGGTCCGAGTATAGCAGTTTTGTACTATAAAAAAGATACTCTTCTAATAACCTTTACGTGAGTAAAGGCAAATGACCTCTCTTAGACACTGGCACAGAAAGAGCAAAATCATTTATCACTGTCATGAAAAGATGCAATCGATTGTTCATCGTTAACATATAACTGATTCAATTGGCCTTTCAACTGCCATCAGTCTATCGAGTGTACTGACTTATATCAACTTCATTATAACAGGATGTCGGTACATACAGAGGTTGCTATTGGGAGAAAAATTAATGTGTTAGATTATTGTTTGCTGGGCACACACTGAGGTACAAGCACCGTTGATATACTCCACTCAACGTATGAGACGTACTCTGAAACTATCCTCTTTTGCACAAACCTTATTGCAGAGCACTTTAGCATTTAAATAACGCAAATGAAATAGCACCAGAACTTATGGAGACTATATTTATGGTTTAAATGAAACAAAGATTATCGATTGCATAGATTATTTTTAAAACAATTGTCCTCACGTCACACAGTATTAGATAGAATATGATATCTAGAATGGTAAGAACTTTGTTAGCAATCAAGACAAACTCTATCATTTTATCCTTGCATCAAGGTAGAGACTAGGTTTTTGATGCCACTCCAGTTGCATGAAATAGAAAAAATATTATGAAAGATATATCAAGTGATAACAAAGACCCTAACATTTAAGACGAGCTCGTATTTTTTGTTCCATGCTGTACTGGAACTATACCCATGATTATTTCACAAAATGGCTGCCAGCAATAATGAGTGAACCTGGGATGATCAGCGACCAATGCACAACAATGGCGAACAATCGGGACAGATATATTTATGTGAATATGACCGTATGACCGTCCAAGACTTCACTTTAGAGGAAGAAGTTAAAGAGCCAAGGCAAGCTTCAAATACCAATTATGTTAACAAACCTTATCGGTTTGAACTATATTGCGTGGAATGAACTTAATCCAAATCTGATGGCAAATCAGGTTGCGTCTCAGATGAAGCCAGTTAAATGCCAGTTTCTGCCACTACGCTGTTATATATTTCTATAAGTTACAAACTATTATTGCAGGTAAATAGTTAATGTTGGACCTTTGTTAGACCTTGCACTCATAGAAAGTTTCAGGAACGAAAAAACCATTCCATAAAATTCGTTAGTTGTAAATCAAAATAGGTCTCTAATTCTCGTGGTTGTACGGAAACACATTAAATATCATCACAGGATTCGTCTTTCAAACGGTGATCATCGAATAAACTCACTTTTTTTTTCACAGTTTGACATATATATGAGGCACTTTCCGTAGTAGTATTTCTAGCAATCCCATTATGCATAAGGAAAGCGATAAAAAGATGTGCTATTTGGCTTGCTGGTGGCGTTGTATTTAAAGCATATAATCAGCTAGTGCAGTAAACTTTGATAAATAAACCAAGGCATGTTAATGTATTCGGCATTTTGCTTTTGCGTACTCTTGGGAGTTTGTATATGATAAGCTGACGTGCAGGAAATGTTTAGGGAAGATAGCCTGATGAATTGCCAAATGGCAAGTTGATAATAACTGTAATTTCAAATAATATTACAGTCTCGTTCGTTTACGTACAAACTCAAATTTTCTTACCTAGCCAATTAAGACGTATTTTGAATAGAAACAGATAATATATCTTGGTATATGAGAGAAAGTCATGATTGTTGTGACTGATACAAGCATTCACGAAATTGAGCGTCTTTACCTTAAAATGGTGAAACCGATACTAGAAAAAGATATTATCATATAAGTCATCATTTGCTGATACAAGTAACATTAACTGGTAAGATACTAGCAGTATTAAATACACCCTCTGTGACACGCAGACCAGATCATGAAAAAATATTGACTGATAGACACGTTGCGTCGAGTGCGAAACTATGTCACGATCAGCTCATATTTTCGTTGTAATTCTGCAAATGAGCTATCATATGTTCCTCTACCATTTGCGTGCGGATATTCTGACATGTCATTTCACTGCACAGCATATCTAATTCACAAGCACTATGTCCAATCCAAATAAACAAAATTCACTTTCGTTCATCGGAGTATGCTAGGAGGTTTAAAAATCGTTCAACAAAATTCCTGATGCTCCTCTGTTAGGCAAAGACAGCGTCTCGCTTGTTCAAGGACGTATCTTAATGAATGAAGCGTTATGTTTGTAAATTACTGTAGCGAACCACATGCCACTAGACAGCTCATTTGTAGTGCACGCGTATATTTGTAGTTGTAGAGCATAACACATTTACTTTACAGTGGGTATCACCAAAGTGAATTGCAGAACGTGATGGATTCAGATTTGACAGATAAACAATTTGCTACGCCGGAGGCGATCTATTGTATTTATATTGGAGGCTGGGGTGATGACAGTTGCGGGGTGCTGGCATTCACGAGAGTGCTGCGTTTGCACATCACTCTTGGACACGAGTTGCAAAATTGTTCGTGGAGCACAGTGCTACATGCGTAGTTTATTTGCTATGGTGGTAGGAACTATAGCGACCTGCAATAATCTGGCTGCTAGGGCAGGCTGCTGTATATCGTTGTATATGCAGACATCGGCCGCAACATATCGTAATTTTGTGTATATTACTTTTACGTCCACAGGACGACAGAAAATGATCTTGACTTTATTATTGGTTACATTTACGGAAGTAATTGGTCTGAGGAGGTTTACCAATACTTTATATTGTCACACAATGTGACTCTCTTAAGTTATCAGTGCAAGCTAGGTATTGGACCAGCCAATAATCATATTCGAATAAAACATACGCACTGCCAACATGGTACGATCACACATATATGATGGTCAATATTCAGTTGTCTGGTTCAAAGTAAACTATCACCTCAACGAGCCAAGCCACGGAATGCCCTGTTGAAGTAGAATATTGGAGAATATGTTATTATCAACGGTTTGTAAAATGATTATATTTGTCTGGGGATTTTAAGAAGAGGAGCGCAATATGCGGGTACCAACGACCATACAATGTCTCTGTGTCTGTCAAGATACACCATAATTTACAGATGTATCTGCAAATATGCTATATATGAAACCACACAAGTACGGCTTCATCCTGGTACACTTTATATCAATTGAATTTAAATGATAATCCCCTCATGCCAAGGCATTATTGACTTCCAGCGTTTGCAAAGACAGAGAATGTACGCTTAAATAAGTGCAACGGTTGCCTGAGGCGGTTTTCAGTATGTTCAGGCTAGCCAATAATTTTCATGAAGGATATTGCAATAACAATGAAGCCCATGCTAATGCTTGACCCTTAAAAAGATGCGACTCATTGGGGAACATGTAAAATTGGGTATGCAATTTCCTTCATGTGCTTGAAATGGGTAAGAATGGCGTTTTGCGTGTTACACGATGTTCTCATGAATATAATGCGGCGGGACTACTCGGTACACGGTCCGATTATAACAGTTTTGCACAATAAAAGGTTTCTCTTCTAATAACCTTTACGTGAGTAAGGGCAGATTACTTCTCTTTTACAGTGACACAGAAAGAGCAAAACCATTATCACTGCCATGAAAAGATGCAATCGACTGTTCATCGTTGACATATAACTGATTCAATTTGCCTTTCAACTGCCATCAGCTACTACTGTTAGATTATTGTTTGCCGTGCACATACTGAGGTACAAGCACTGTAGATATATTCTATTCACCGTACGAAACGGACTCTGAAACTATTCCAGGTTTTAAAAATATTCAGCTAATAAAATACAATGAGTAGCTATACGCTGTGAAGCAATTTTGATACAAAGGAAGGTAGTCTGCAAATTACTTACAACACGTTAAATCTAGTCTTTGTAATGGTGAGATAAACACTCGGAGACAAGCATTACGGAATTTTTTATGGCAAAGGCAGTCTTTAACTGTTTGCTCAAACACGAAAAACGTAAAATAATGCCAAAGACTCTTGCTATCTAACTATGCTCAAAGTCTTAGTCCCATGCTTCCAATGAGCCATTTAGCGTAGGTATAGCAGTCACTGCTGTCGTAACTCTTGTATTGATAAGGATACAAAGGTTATCATTATTGGTGGAATAAATGGCAGGCTGAAGTTTGCTTGCTCTTGTGCAACTTGTCTGCATGAGAGTACAGGCTTACATTTTCATCATTACTCACATCATCTGCTGGGATTTTTGTGATCTATCGACAATCAATTGCGAAATGGCTGGATAATTGTGTCAGGAGGAGGGGTGGGGGAGAGGGTATTTGTATTCTTCATATAAGTAATTAGATAAGCGATTTCACTTTACACCATGTCCAATATATCTGAAAAGTATGCTTCACTAGTATAGACACAATCCATTTCCCTTCAATACGATCATGCTAAAACCGTTATCGTTTCGTTTTGGTAGACATCTTATATAATACGGCGCTTTATGTATTGTGGGGCTGTATCGTTACGTTAACAGAAGAGCAGTTACGGAATAAAGTTTAACTTCAGACGTTGGAGCAACCTACAACCAAATAAGGCGATATCCGACTCTGCGTCACTCATTTTCTTCTACAGAGATGTCATTCATATTAAGGCTATCCTTCTAAGATTGTCACATAGCCAACATAATATTTTAAGTAGAATTTACAGCCCGGTTCATCAATAATGATCATAGTAAGGAAAGTGGTTGCCTAGCAAGCTGCTTGGTAACAGCACCTTGGAAACCAAAAATGTTACATTTTCAGACTTTCACTCGCTACGCGGCGCTGCGGTCTTTGAAAGTAGATCCTAACTCCCGCCGTCTGCAGTTTTGTTGTTGTTGTGAGAAATTACGCTTACCATTATCCCATTCGTTGATCAATGTTTTTTCATTTGAAAACATTCAACGTTTCGCTGTTTATCCGTTGAATTTGGGATTGATCTGAGTGATCGCTGACAGTAATTATGCAATCGCTTAGCAATCAGTCATGTTTCAAAGTGGTGGATGCGTGTCCAATATGCCCATAATCTAAGGAATATACATATGTCCCGTCAGAAAATGTTGCTGAACGCTCCTTGAAAATTTAAAGATCGTTTGATCTTATAAAGAAAATCAAATTCCACAATCCCCAAGTCAGCAAGTAACTACTGAACATGTACCACACGATAGCATTGGCGATCTTGCCAATAGGTTCAGTGCAACAAAGACAGACATTGCAGATAGTGTTCGATCTGTAGTATTTGTCAAGTAAACAGCAATGTTATGTATCACATTGCACCATAACCGCGACAAAAACGCTCTTGCATCGGTATATAGCTTATATCTGGCCGCGGCTTCACCAGCCTATGTATCGGTAAGGAATTGATCATCATGTATGCGTTGTACCAACGGCATGAGACACACGCTATTTACTATGACAAGCTTTCGCCCGTGTATTTAGTGTTCATTCTTTGTTCAGCCAGAATCGGCAAAGTGCAGAAAAGGATGATCCATACATTTTGCGGCAGTTATACTTCCATTTTTCAAATTAGATACACCCTAAATGATAAGTGCTACAATTTGCTATACAGGTTCTATGTGCATTTCCATGTAGATTGATAGAAAATTAGCAAAAATGCTAAATGTAGGCATGTATTGCGTTTGTATTGATTGGTCCTGTTTTTTCGATTTATGTTGTTTACGCCAATTTGATGAAAATCCATCATACTTATCATCAATTAACACTTAAGCAGTATGCATCATCATATAACATGACGTGCATCAGCATTCATTAATCGAGATGTCTGGTCTGTGCATCAAAGCTATAAGTTTCAAAGCGTTAAATCATTAATTTCCCGTAAATACGTACAACTATTTAAAAATGACTGCTGACGGATAGCATTAGCTGTGCCTTTATGACGACCATACCTTTAGGACATCGAATTTAATCACGACACATGCATTATCAAGTCCATCATTGTAACGACATATGAGAGAATGTAAGTGCCGCTCAGTGTGCGTTGTCACGGCAATGGCCATTAGCGTCCTGTGATCAAAGGTCAGAGCGACCACCAACTGAGCGATCAATCAGTATCGCATTTCGTGTCGCTCTGATGTCACATCGAACTTTTCTCCACAGCCAATCAAGGTCGATAACAACCTGTAGTCGCTACCTAGTCCTCATATGTTATAGGCATATACCTTGTGTTTCACGTCAACGGAACAAAGCAGAAAGCATGATCTAATCAGTGAGCACCTCTGTGGACTGTGACGCAAAGTACAAATAAAAGCTATATAATTCCACATCATTGTGACGGCCGTTACTGTAGATATGATACGTTCTTATTAGTGCTTTCATATGATTAGATGTTACTGTTCACCGCAGTGTTAGCCCTTGTGTGCTTCATACAAGACAGGCATGGCGTATGCTATAACTATAGTGCATGTGTTTAATGTCGCTGGTGCGAAGTACAACGTCCTTGAACAGTGCATTGATTAACGAAGCAAAGTTATGCAGGATAAAAGATATACGATATTGGTGCAACAGCGTATTAATCACAATTACTGCTCGATGTGGCATCTAGCACTGACGTGCTGATTTATAAACAGCTACACAAACACTAACCTAAAGCATACTGGTAAACAGGGCGGGGCGCAGCATCGAGAGCTTTTGGAAGATTGATTTCAATTGGAATGTGTGGGATATGTCACTCTGGAGTACAACGTTGGCTATTAGCCATTTTTTTATCAGTTGCTCTCCCGAGTTTAGCCGCGATATAAACCAGCCTCATGTGTTTCGCTGTACAAGGGAATAGTTTTATACAAAATACAGTAAGTATTGTCCTATAGAGTACTAGTCAGTGCGCATACTGGTCACATGATCCATATTCCATCCAATATTTGCACTCTCCACTAAAACCATGTTTCGCGAGATAACAATCATCAAAACTGATAGCTGGGTTCCAGTAACTCGTGAAATATGGTGTGTATTAGCTGCAGTAAGAGGCATGTACAAGAAGCAGCATTCAGCACTTCAACTGAAAGGCAAGGTGAACGGCTTGATAAAACCTAGGCCAACACACTAAAGACTTGATCGTATTTAACACCTGACAAAAACATCTGTTTTGTTTCAGACCCTCTTTTCGCACCAGTGAGTTCACCAATCAATCGAAACAGGGCCATACTTTGTGATTAGGAGAGGGAGGGGGGGGGGTGGGGGTGGTTGTAATGATGAATAACTAGCATGAATACTTTATTCGTATAGTCGCAGCGCCAGCATATGATATAAGTAAGAGCTCAGTTTAACGCAGCTACCTATGCTCTTGTGTGGTACTTGCTGTTTCGTATTATTAATCTTCTTTTCATCAGATTTATATCGTGCATGACACCCATACAATCGATATGTTGTCCAATAACACATACCAATATTTATTTCCACTGCAAATATTGAGTGTAGCTTTTTAGCAAATCACGTCTGTTATTCGAAATGAACATTCAAATATGCTTACCCAGATATGGTACATATATCTAGGTTTAGGCAACATCAAGGAATCGTTTTCTACCAAGATTGAACAGCGGAAGCGCGGCGCTATAATTTTATATACAGGAAGCTCTCAACCAACCCCATGAGCCATTGATTAATGTCACAAGCATGTTGGCGATCCTTCATGTGTCGACCTACTTTCACTATTGGAGCAAATATGTCGATTCTTTCACCATGGAAAGTAAACCAAAAGCCACCTTCCATCGCTCGCTAATGGAAGGGATCATCCGCGAGGTTCACCGTCGCAATGCATGCAATGGGATTACGGAGCCATTAGTGATTTAGATGAAATGCCCTGAAGCAGCAATATTATTTTTCATGCTCTACGACAGACGAGAGTTAATGTTACAGCCGATTACTAACGTGTAAAAGCCCAATGAATTCATTCCACGTTGGTGGAAATAATGGTGTAATGGTACTTTAGTGTTACAGCGTTTGTCCGGCTAGAATATAAGCTCTAAACTATCATTTTCGTCTTAACGTTTTACATGGAGATGGCGATGGATAAAATCCAACGTACGCTGCATGGAACATTTTATCTGCCGCTGAATTTCATTAAAGAAAACTTCAGCTGTACCTTGTGTCCGCCAAAGTGGCTGAAACGATGCTCTGATTCACAGGATTCATAGGGTTGCTTTTCAACTTATGAATCATAGATAATTCAAATGTGCTATCAAGTGGCGAAATGCTCAATGATGATATGACTTCATCGTATTCTATCATTTTACGCGAGCACCACCTCCTCAGGATGATACCGACAAATAACACCAGCACTGATTATATGTAATTCGTTAAAAACAACAAACCATACGAGAAATTTAATGTCATCGCATATTGCGACGGGGATGGCCATGATAATAGTGAATATGATGCGCCGACGCCAAATTGTATTATTTGTACAGCGTAATCAATGCTTGGCGCGATTGTCTAGTCAAAGTCTTTTTTTAGCTTCTTGAAAGCCGTCCTAATTGATACAGCGTAGATCATGTATGAGAGTAAATACGTTCTGCAAAGGATCGTAGCTTGGGTTCTACTCAGGGACTGATTAAACTTGGCTCATATCATAAAACACCTGTCATTTAAGAACTGCATATGTAATGATCACACCATAAAGCATAGGCATTTTCTCCGCAAGCTTAAAAAAGCACATGCCTTGGTTTAATTATGAGATGAAAATGTATCATTGAAAGAGAAAGAATATTCATAGCAGCAAATTTGTTCATCCTCTAGGGCTTATTTTCTAGGTTTACTCGTGTATTGAAGGCTTGTTACTAAAATCAAATTTAATATGTTATCTCGATTACATATTTCTATGTCACATAGACTAGGAATGAAACTTTGCATTACTGTCACGTTGATTAAACATTAAATGGTATAGTGAAATACAAATTTCCTTCCCTCTGCACTCTACATTTGCGCTGAATCAATATTATGCAGACCGAAGTGGAATTCTACAAATACAACGTTTCATAGAAAAGATG
Organism: Urechis unicinctus; assembly: GCA_034190875.2. Taxonomy (NCBI): domain Eukaryota; kingdom Metazoa; phylum Annelida; class Polychaeta; order Xenopneusta; family Urechidae; genus Urechis; species Urechis unicinctus. The sequence continues at coordinate 8,041,474 of CM067352.1, read as the reverse complement.
TTGCGTGCTACTTATGTATGGTCAGCATAATCGTTCTGTAGGTGGTTTGGTCCGTGTAGTTAGGTTCTGTACAATCCGATTACAATGAAGGTACTACTGATTCAAGGGTGACTGGCTATTGCAGTGTTGCCAGGAAGCCAAATGTGTAAACACCTACGTCAGAACCCTGTAACTATAGTTGAAGTTAACCACGTCTGTAGAGTATACACATGTCCATTGCTACAGACGGCTTCATTTACCAACGCTTGGTCTTCTTAGTGAGTATTCAACTGTTAACATAGCATATAAATCAATTTACGGTCGTGGCAATAGAGCTCTTTACTGAACCCACTGCGTATGATGTGCATTATTCAAACACATCTCATCGTCTTTTGGGAGCAAATGACGGAGAATTTGGAATACATAGTAATTATAAAACTGTTGACTTTTGCACCTTAAAAAATGTGGCATTTGAATGGATTCGTACCTTCACGCAAATATAGAACACAGTAGTGTCGAGTATAATATGTCAATTTGATAAGTGGGTTGGCAGGATACTTGCGATCTGGAAATGCTTCCTGCTGTTATAAGAATAAAAGATGACTCTGTTGTTCAGCTGTCAATGTACTGTCGTTAATTATTTCTGTAAAAAAATCGGCTGCATTGATTTAACTATGATATATGAAGTTTTCCGAAGTTCAGCGGAAATTAGGACAGCGCATCAAATCAATGGTAAATTTTTCCATACTTATTTCCATTAAGCACGAGAACTATACACGGTGAAGTGAATACTATTTTTGTACTGGTAGTCGGGGGTGCTTTATGAGTCATTGCCGACATATGCTTACAATTGTAAAAGACTCAAGGTCAAGAAATATCGACACAATACTCTTCCGGTAACTTTGCATCACAAATTATGTACATCTGTAAACTTCCAATTGATGTTAATCTTTCGATGAATACTGTATTACTTATGGATTGCCGTCAAATAAAACAACCGCAGGCTCACAAGTGAATTATGCTTATCAAGTGTTCAACCAATCTATATGTTGATTGCTATGAATGGACATTGTCTCTAGGATGTTATCAATTATCACTCATTTTTGACGGGGTTTACAGAGTCACAGCCAACGTCGTTGATCAAGCATAACAACGAAAAAAGTACATTATATATGGAGATGATGACTTTGTTGTGGTTATCCAAATTATATATAATGTGCACATTGCTTAGGAATAAAGCCTCTCTCTATATAAGTCACTTCTTTGTTGTGATGGTCAATGGGACGTCTTTCATACGCCCCCTCCCTGTTATATAGTCCATGCAATGAGCATATTTGGTCAAGGTGATCAATATTTGTAATGCACTGCAGATCCATCAAGCTGTACAAGTTGTTGCTTTCGTGGAATGCCATTGTTTATACAATGCATATAACAGATAAGAAATAATGCCTAGGTGTTGCTTTAGGTTTGGTCAATGGTGTAATTACCTATTCGGTGAAATAGCCAAAACAACGTTGTTAACTTGCAAACAGTTCAACGAGTATTTCAATAAGTGCAGTACAATCATGTAACTTCAGCAGTACCATACGAATCCCGATAAAGGTAAAGTTGATTCAATAAACAAAAACGATGACGGCTTGTGCAGGAGCTATTGAAACAAATAAAAGCATTTCTAAATACATTAAGTAGGTAACTATCCTACATAAAACATTAAAGCAGCTTTGTGTATAATGATGATTAATCATTACTCAATCCATATGTAACATGCCAGCGCAGCTGAACTTTATAACCCAAAGTACCAGCACATATTGAAAAATTATAATTGGCGACCAAAATTTACTTAATTAATTCTGGGTATATTGCTTTAGCATTTTAGATAAAGACTCTCATTGACGATTCATTGGAATGTAGTGTAACGAAGCATTATTAGTGGTGGTACTTCTGCTGCTATTAGATCAAATTGTGTAGTACACATGACGAAAAATGCAACTTTAAATCAATTAAATTATTTCATCTGAATATGGAAATAAACAGCAAAGCATTGCTTATGAATCTGTTTATCGGTGGTGTGAAAATATTTCGGTCATGCCAATTGCGCAATATGAATAAGGTCTTAAATGTGCTAAAGCTGGCACCAATCGTTCAGGGTAACAACGTGCTGGTTCTAATACAAAACACCAATGGTCGCTAAGTGAAGGAACTGCATGATTCCATTATTTTTAATGGGGCGTCGGACGATTTTCCCAAGCAACGAGTCTCCGCTTCAATGATGAAGCGCTTTTGATGGTGGTGGCAGGTTATAAACTCAGGTAACACCATTTGAGTGCGATTGAAAAGCTTTTACCCAATTGCTCTCATCGTGATACGCCTTGGATTATGCACAACGTATTATATCACCCTTGCTACAGCGATGACACATATTCCCTGTGTAGCAATATTGCATCCATTTCACCCGTCGTAAACACGTCTTCGTTACAAACAAAGCCAACACAGCACTGCCGAAGATAAATCATGCATTTGCTGGTATTTGAGTGGGATACTTTACATATCGTGATAACAGTGATATGATAGCAAAACTGCGGTTAACGATTTGAACGTTACCATTGTAGTAATGCTGTCCATTCAATAACAACACAAATGCATAACAAGTAGTGTTATATATCCTAGCCTCTCGAATAGAGTTTTATCATTTATCGATTATCAGCAAGGCAATAAATAATTAAAAGAAGCATTATTGATCATGGATTTGTACATCGCTGCTTGTTTACCTCAATAAGTAGCTTGTTTACTAATCATATATAATCAAACAATACATGCCTTATGTTGTTTTTGTTATTGTCTGTCTGCACACATCCAGATGTTGACCGCGCAAGAAGTTCATGTAAAAATCTTTCAATATGGTTCAACACAGATAGACATGGCAACTACTCACTATGTCATTGCTGTTTATCTCCTAACCTTTGCGGGTTTTACTGGTATAATGGTGGACGGTCCTTTATTGCCGGTGAACAATATCTGCTTGTGATCCATTATGTTATCTAGTAAATATTGTCTATTGTTTTGCAATGTTCAGTTCATCCAATTGTACAATTATTTTACGACATGTGTTTACAAAAAGGCCTTTGACTCAAATGTCAGCATTTGTTTGCAATGGAATGTGCAGCATAGATAGCAAATGAGCACATTTAGGATATGTCCTAAATACATTTGTAAAAGTCAAATGATAGAGTAATTAACAGGTGCGGATATTAAACAGTAGTGCCATTTGTTTTTGTACAAATATATATATAGATACTGCATACATAACTACCTGATGTTGCTCATAAGCAATAACTGCTTGTCTGCCAAGTCAACTAGACAAAATCGTTTAGCGACTAAGGCTTAGATTAGAAGCGATGACATACAACGTCTCATCTTAAATAGTTGCCGAACCAGATGAAAGGATTTTCACATGATAGTCTTTGAAGGTCAACATCTGGATTTTACACAGACAACAACGCACTTATAAATAGACAGGTGTTGCTTGGTAAGGTGTGCTGGGTGAACGATCTGCTTTTCAAGGTGAACAGTCAGAAAGAGCTGCAACAGTGATGCTCGCCTCTTATATTTCATACACTGGGAATTACAATAATGTCGGCACGTTTCGTAGCCCACCGATCAATGCAACGTATACTTATATGCGTCGTAGTGCAGTCAAGCATTCAATGAGATCAGATACTATGATTAGATTAATGATTACACTAAGCTAATGATTAAAATAACGAGGCCACTTTATGATCTTTTAGTGTCTAAGTCACCATGTGAGTTTAATTGGCCAGTTTGTCTGGAATCCCAGTTTATGCGGACTAAATGACCATAACTTTGAGGTGCATCTTTCAACACTATCAGGAAGGAATATTCCAATAATGCAATTAGAGTATCAATCAAAACACTTCAGTTTATTCTCCTAAATGCTCCATCACGTTATTTACATTTATTAAACCCCTACTCAACATGAATATGCGAAATTCTCATATCCACATAAGGTGTCTTGCAATGCTATAAATAAGTAATGGAGGACCTTAACAAACGATTAAATCAAAAGTCAAGGTCTCATTTTGTAGCATAGCAATAGTAGCTCGCTTAAACATCAATTTAGCGATCAAACATTACATGATGTATCATCTAAACATATCTATAGTGCACTTTCAACCATTCATTAGAAAATTAGCGAGTCTCACGTGTCTGTACCATGGATCAACACACGCATTTGATTACATTATGATTAATGTTGGATCAATCATTCTTCACTGGTTTGAAATATGCACACGTTTGGCTGAGCAACTCCCGGTCAGTTGAGTTGTTAATATTGATATCTAAGTGTGTACATATACGGTATGCATTAGGTTATTTTTTTTATATATATTTGGAATTTGATCACAATTATATAATCTACTGTCGATTAACTACAATATTCCCGGATGCACTTTACAACGGAAAATGCATCACAAAATATGCAAGTTGGAATGCATTGCTAGACTATTACAATCACCCGAATGTACGTATAGTGTACTATATACTGCTTCCTCACGTTGCCATCCTATCTTTATTCGGACATGTAACTATCAGGGTTTGGTGTAGCTTTTGGTATCAGAAACCTACATGAGTAACAGTTTCATACGGTTTTGGAAAAGCGCTCCTTATGTGATGTGTCATAATTGATCTGTCATTTACATTCTGCAAAAAATGCAAAGCATCAGCATTTAAGACTAACAAGGTTTCAGGGGTGAGCCGATTAACATTCACTAGTCACTCTAAGGGAGTTTTTATCGAAATTTATAGGGCACATTTATAGCCTGAAATTACGGTGAGGTCGCCATTCCCTTAGAGTGACATATATATGTAGCAGAAAGAGTTCAAATGTGTGCTACAGAACACGTACACGGCATGTACTCTATTGCCGATGACGAACGCAAGGGCACATATAGAGCAGTAGTTTTGCCTTGGCCGAACTTTATCGCAAGGTTAATATCATTGCAATGTATAACATGTAATCGGCTCCTCAGATGAAAATGACTAGAGAAAACTGTTGCTATACAATCAGCTTATGTGTGTCTTTTGTTCTATGAAGCGAATTGCTGGTGTACGGACTAGGTTTTTAACGAATAGCTAACCACTTTATTGCTGATTAACGGTACTCAATGACTCATTATCACCATAAATGCAAGCCCCGCGTTAACTCCTATCGGACATAAAAACACTAGCACATTGTAAAGTAATGGCAAAGTGAATGATGCTCTACTTTTTCCGCTGTCGTCACACCTCTGTCGGAGAAAAATCCCATTCATCATTAGGGATGTTAGTTATATACAAAGTCTCTAAATTATGACATATAATTTTCTAGTAGGCATATGTATTCTATAGGACGTCATCACCTAAAGAGATGGAATACATTTTTTCGGGTGAATCATGGATATATGTTGGTTTGAAGTTACTTCCACTGCTAAAGGTAGGCGTTTGTTTGTTATGGTACATGCAATTCAACAGTCGTGCGCCGAAGAATGCAGAATTTGAGACATATCTTAAATGGTTCACAATTGATACATGAAATGATAGCACCAGTATACTTTCGGAATAAAAATTGCAGGAATATCCTCACTGCGATTATTTAAGTTGTCATAAGCGTTGCAGTAAAAGTTATTTACTATGAAAATATAATGGTATGATTTTTTAGCATATACCATATTACCAAACTATATAAAGATACTTTGCCACCCGCAATTTCTTGCAGGTCGACAAGCTATTTTTGAATTTTTAGCTGAAACGCTTTGGACATAAGTCTCATTAGAGTGATTGATATGTTATTAAGTACAATGTATTAATCAACTGTCTTGAAGAGTTTTGCTGGCCAATCTATTTCGAAGTAAAGACAGGTCAATTAATTATTGTTCCCACTAACGCATATGCATAAGTCAACAACTTTACAGCATGGCGCCTCACTTCAATCATCGTAATCAGGCATTTTGTTCTGCATTTGGCTCCTTTTGTTTTGCTTTCATGAGAAATTGCGTAGGATGTTTCTTATTAAACAAATCGTGTCAAACTAATCACAACAAAGTGCAATTTGGTTTAAGAGAATAATGCTTGGTAGATATCAGCTGCAAATAATTGGTCTATAAAGGAAAGCTGTGGCACAATATCGTAGCCGTAATCATAGAAATACTGCAGTGGAGATATAATAAGTGAAATAATTTGTTATAACATGGGTAGCACCTGTAAAGGCAGAAACTTATACACCCTTTGGTATTTTTTTCGGCTCTTTAGCACCACTGCTCGATCGACTTGAAATAGTTGCTCTTTGGATATAAACAATTGAAAGCCATATATTAGGATGTCGATCGCCAGTTCTTATATATCTACGGAGGTTATTGCGCGAATATAAACATCGATTCTACAAAATCCTTTGGCAGTTCAATCGCATTCCATTATCTTTCCCCAAGCCATGGTGTACTACCGTCAACCTAGCTGAACATCGGTAGTTTATCGAAGCGGAACTTCCAGTGATAAAACATCGTTACTAGCGCAGATTGAACACCATATTGGCTGCCCACTTGTGCGTGGTATTTACTTAAAGTTCAGCTTGGAGTAGTTGGTCTTGCATGATAGATAATGAATCTCATTTAACATTCTCTTTTAGTCAAATTGGAAAGAAACAGTGAAGGGTGCTACTGTTGTTGTGGCTCAACAAAGGCTCATAAAACGGGGTGTGAGATAAACGTAACTATACATAGAATTTCAAATCAACCATATTATTTTCAATGCTATATTGGACAAAGCAGTAATCAATTGTTTACTTATCCGTCCAGGAAACGATGGAAAATATTTCGATAATGCCGACTGGGCCATATGTGAAATGTCTTTAATGAGCTATACATTATACAACAGCGGAATATCTTCGTAGATAGCGATGTTCTGGTTCTGCAACAAAATGCATGGGAAACATTAGTCTCTGCGTGATGAAATCACATGCCTCCGATACTCTTACTACAGTGTCAAATTATGTGCTTTCCAAGCAATGGGCCTTAACTTCTATGTTATGGCGTGTATGTTGACATTGCTGTTAGGTTATAAACTA
>CM067352.1:8021881-8026881 GCA_034190875.2 Urechis unicinctus | reverse complement strand
GAACATCAAGTTCTCGCTGCCAGAGATCAAACGCGGTGTGATTCTTAATTAAGCGTATCATTGGCAGCCTTTGCAGAAAGTAAAATATATGAGATTTATTAGATTACATCGAATGATCCAATTACTTTCGGCTATATTGCTGCGTAACGTTTATGCGTTATGACTATATAACAAGTATGATAAATTATTCCTCCTCCCTCAATTAGTAAGAACCTCGAAATCATCCCATTAACATCTGACACTGGTATATGCAATATCAAAAATAAGGTTGTACATAAAGTCATCATATTACGAACATTCACCCTTAGCCACTTTTGTATGGAAACCTGAAACGCCGAGGGATAATAGTGACGTATAGGCGCAAGATCAAGATGTGAATATACGTTGTTAATAATGTTTGTCTTGTGCTCAGATGGCGATCACTCTTTTTGACCCTAATATCCAACGATACGCACCATATTCTTGTGAGTGCCGAGGCTAGTGAATGAATAATTCAATGTACGAATAGTGTCTCTCAACAAATGATGCTATTATACACGGATCCTCGGTATGCGTGGTAAAGATTGATAGTAATGGCGTACTACTTATCATGCAATCAATTTGAAATATGAAAGAAAGCGTAACTAAAACCATGCGATTTTGTTTGCATTATAATTCCTTAATAATTGAACTACAATTATCTCTTGTAATATAATTATAAAGGCTTTCTTTTCCATTTCGCATTCTTTTAAATCAGCTTCATATTCCAGTTAACCATACATAGATTGAATCACAGTTTCACGCTTAACACAATGCACTTGGCTTAAATGCCATAATTTGATTGCAATGGAAGGTGCATTACAAATGAACTATGTGCAGGACGCAATTAATATCACCATCAAGACCACAATCACCTAAGTTACCAACAGCGATGTCCCAAACACGTTTCAAGAGGCGTAAGTTGTAACGAGCGACATCGGACGTGAGTTTGCACCTTGTAGATGAGTTCATACAAATATACATACATGCTGGTCAACGGCTAGAAAAGACCGACGGTCACCTACAATAACTGCTTGCGTGCCAACGATGCAAACTGATATTGCCACTTTGGGCTAAGATTCTTAGCGAGAGCTTCACAAAAACCACAACAGCCCCACACTTTTTCTACACCTGGTATAACCGCAATTTTGGCATGTATGTGTAACCTAGCGACCGATGCAGTTCATGGCTTGATGCCTCCTAGTGCGGTGAATCATTAAATGAGATGTTATGTGTTGTTTAGGTTAACGATGACATTAAATGTTGTCTCTACATCGGCTTTACGAAGTATTGTAGGGAATGTATGTCTATGCAAAGAAAATTACCACAGCCTAGCACGTTTTACGCTAGCTCGCAACTATCTAAGGAAGATGAAAAACTTTCTTTATCAGGACCAACATGGGTTATAATAGTCAATGATTTAACGTTAGGAATCACAACACTTAAACTGACAATCTATGGTTCTTAATGCTGCATCACTATTCTTCATAATAACCTAACTTTGTAAAAACCCTCAGCTCGACAGAACATGTCAAACCATGCTGTGAAGAATAATCTTCAGTGTACAGCTAATGTTGGTATGCCACAGATAGGAGGTTACCACACCTAACAGACTTCGTCTATAATAACAAGCTTCCAACATTTATCTACAGACCATATGAGTATGAAATAATGGTGCCGTCAGTCGGTCCACCGATAGCAAGAGAGGCTCAGACGCCCAAGGCCGACAGCAGCTGATTATACGAGCTTAACGCATGATGTAAGCATTCACAGGACGCTGTCTGTGTTTTGCGCCTATTTTTCAGCATGCACGCGAAGCAATAAAATACCGACAGCAGCTTCCACTGATTAAAATACCACGCGTTTCTCTCCCACGGCAACTGCCGGTTTATTAAAACTGCCTATGACTACAAAAATGAAAGGAAACAAGCACTCAGAAAAATGAGGCGTCCAAGTGCCCGCATCATGATAACATGACCGATCCTACAGCGATAAAACTTTTTGTAAGATGTTTGGGTCTGTAAGGCATGTTTGGCATGATTAACGCAATCAATTTCGAGCTTGTGCTATAGTTACTCGCCTTTTGTCCGTCAAATTCGGTTATAGAAGTTTTAAACGCACTTAAATTGCGTCAGCATAGCTTAAAACATACCGGCTGAATCCATAATCATGCCATATTTGATAAGTTGGGCCTCAATGCATCGGTATAGCGAAACCTATTGTATAACGTCCTAATAAAAAAAGACTCTTTATAAGTGGCTAATAAATTGCTCACGTCCGTGCGTCTTCTTTTAGAAGCAGAACATCGTTATCCTCTAAATGGTGTCTCTGCTTCTAAGAATCGAGTTGCAAGGCCTGTTCTATGTGCAAGGGGCACAACTTATAGATTTGCACACAAGCAATGCTGTGATATCGACCATAGCAACGTATAAAATATAACTGCGTCGAAACTTTGCTCAACTTTGTATATCAAGACCGATAAGGTAAAGCAACAGTAACACAATCTATACTGTTCCTCTAAAATAGTTTGCCTACCTCTAAAAACGTATACAAAACAATTCGACAAAGAGATGAACTTTCGGCTTCATGCATATCACAAGGAGACATTGGTTGTTCAAATTAATATATGGCCAGCTATATAATTCTACCCATTGTTGAAGGTCAAGTATTCACGAGATGACTCGCATATTCCAGTATACACATTGCAACGGCAAATGCATCACTTGCGACTATAGAGCATGGTCTATGAAGGTACGGGAACAATTGTGACATGCCCTCTTCCAGCAATACCCTCAAGTAATTGTCCAAAACAGATCGTATACACTGCCAAACGGTAAAATGTTGGATGCAGGATTAGAACTTGGCTGAACCTAGCAAACTTTTATATGAACGGCTGATCTATTAAACCATAATATTGTGCACTATCGTAATCTTCCTTGTGTGTTTTATCTACTTCTCATTTTGATGCAATCATCCAGCCCTTATCGCAACATGTAACAAACTATATTTATGGGGTTTAGTGTTACTACTTCTTGCTGATGTTATTGGCTTCCAACACGCTTTTGTAGAGATCAGAGAAAATGCGTTCCTTAGATGTTATATCATAATTGAAGTTATTTTACTCCCTGAAATGGCGACGGCAACGAGTACGATACTGCGTATTAATCGTAACGTTGTGCATTTGGTTTAGTTACTAGCGATGTATCACATCAATAACACGGCAGATTTCCGCAATGCGAAAGGTAAGTCTAGGCCACATGTGATAATTTTCCTATTTGCGATCTGGCAAAGTTAATAGTAGAAACCGAGAGTTCGTCTCTTATTGTTAATTGATGGACGAGCTGTCTTCTTCTGAATCCGCCGTTAACGCATCATTGGATATCCGAAATATGATATTGAATCTTCAAACGGGAGGCTGATCCTGTCTTTGGACGCAAATGCAATTAGTAGGCTTTGATGTAGCGCCCATGAAGCCGACTAGGGGGCGCTTAGTGCCCAATCAGTGGCTGATTTCATTGTTGGCAGGGGAACGAACTTTCCATCCAAGTCGAGGAATGACACGCTTCAGCTAATGGATCTGACCTGCAGAAAAGTCAGCATAATATTGATCGCAACCGGGCTCATAACATAGGAACGCAACTATACGCTCGCTTGTTCAAATAACTTATCGTCATCCCGGCAAGAATTTGCAAGTAGTTTGCTCGTCTCGGAAGGGGCTTTAACATACTTGTTGTTTTGTATATCAATCAGGTACGAACGAGCTTTGTGTGCAAACGGAAAGACATGCTATTATCTTCTTCGCATACTGTTAGTCCTGCAAAACGCCGTATACCCTACATTAGTATTTATTAACCACCATTGACAACATTTTTTTAACGCCGCATAACGAGGACTACCTTAAAGCAATACCTGAAATAACCAATTGACGTCTTATTCAACTACGGTAGTAAAAGTATCTGATTAGCTCACATACACCTTATGCGAAAACCATCAGGTGCTACCTTTCTGAAACGGGAATTCCTGTCTTGATTACAGAGTTCGGGATATCGAACATCCTGACATGCAAGTGTCACAATCTAACACATTGAAAGGGATTTCCGCCACGTAATAAAGTCATTTAAGTACAGACCTACCTTTTTTCTAAAAAAACTCGGCAACACTTTCAACTTGCATATTGCGAGCATCAGGCAATTTGCACGTGCTGTGAAAGTCGCTGACACAGCGGCAGCAAACTAATGTTCCCACAATATTAGTCAAGAATGTTTGATTAACAAACACCGTTTAAATAACATTGACTTATTGATGGGGTTCGAATGAATTACAAACCTAAGATTTGTGCTGAAACATTAAGCATTGACTTTGCCAATAAATACTTGATGTGCATCCATGAACTGAAATCAATACCATGTCATGCATTAACGTAAATGATATTACAAATAGCGTTTGACTCGTATCAGCCAGCAACAACAATTAAGTACGGCTCATAATATGTCATCATACGGTGCAAATCTGCGGCTTTCATGGATGAAGCGCATAGCATCGCAAGCAGTGAGCATTCCTATTAGTGCACTTGGTTGTTTAGAAACAACGTGTTTGAGTTGGCGTCACATAACAAAAGATTGTAGCGAACAAAGCTTTCATATAACCACTTAAATATACATTACTTACGCTGGTAATCTTGCCTTTCATCGAAATCAACCATTAGAATCAGGCACACACTGTCATTGATTCTTGGCACATTTCCGGAACAGGCGATGTATATTGCATGAAGTATTGCATACTGCTTTTTTTACATGTTGAATAGGTGACTTTGGCAATAATCACTGACCCACCGTCTGGCACCGATTCGAAACGTCCAGATATGTTTCCCATTTCCTAATTAGCCGACATTTATTACCAAAGAGTGCTAGAATTCTTTCTATTAAAGCTAGAATCCGATCAGTCGAATTCGCTTGACTAACTTTTAAATGTTTGTTCAAGGG